>VYXH01006313.1:124851-175422 GCA_013397275.1 Burhinus bistriatus | reverse complement strand
TGCGGGCCCGGCCCGCTCCTTCCCACCCGCCTCGGTGGTGGGCGTCACGTGACTCACGCGTGCTGGCCCGGCGGCCCCGGATGCGGAAGTAGCCGGCGCTGCCCGGGGGGCCTCGTCGGGACGGTGGCGCTGCGGCCGGCCGGCGGCGCGGGACACGGGACCGGGAGGGCAGGGCCCCGCGCTCGTCCCTCGCCCCGCTCCGCAGCCGCGGGAAGGGGTGGAGCCGCGCTCAGGCCTTGCCGCGGGAAGGCTGGCTCCTCCCGCGACGGCCGGAGAGCGGCCCGCAACCCTGAGGCGGCCGGGCTCCCCCCGCTCCCCTTCCCCAGGGTCTGTGGCCCCTTGAGGGGGTCGGCCCCCGCCGGGCCCCGCTGCTGTCAGCCCGCCCCAGCAGCTGCTCCGGGGAGAAACTCGGGCGTCTCGCTTTGCCCCTGTCGCTCAGGTGTCTAAGCCCGGGCTGAAGGAACGCCGGCGTTTGCCCAGCCGGGCAGCGCTGGCTGTACCTGCTCGGGGCGGTTCGCGCTCCCTGACCCGTGCGGGACAGTGCGCCGCCGGGCCTGCTCGCCTGCGGCGCCGTCGGGGCGAGTCCTGCCCTCACGCTGCAGCCCAGCGGCTGCTTCTGCCAGACCCACAGCAATTCCCACTTTGAAGGTTTTATGAAGTTTATTTTAACAAACTTCAGGCGTACGCTTTTTGTTTTGTTTTGGGTTTTTTTGGTTTTTTTTTGTTTTTTTTTCTCACCGTGCCTTTGTAGCTCAGTAATGGAATCAACTTTCTGAAAAGCACATCTGCAAGCTCGTTACTTTAGTCTGTTTGGAAGGCACACTGTCAAGTTCCTCTGCGTTTTGACTTGGTGTAAGAGTAGAGTTATAACAAATGTATTATAACTAGAAGAGCTTCGATTTTAATTTAATAACATGGCTGTAGTTTTATGAAGAAAATGTTGTTCCAGTTTAAATGCACTTCTAAAAAGAGTAAATTGTAAAAGTGAAGTCCCTCCTTTGCAATATGCTTTATTTTAAATGAAAGTGGCAGGAAGAAAAAATGCGGTAGTTGGTGCAGTTAAAACAAAGTAATGCAAACCAGTGCCTCAGACTTAGGTGTTTGCGTCCGTAGCGCTGCCCTCTGCTGGGTACAGCTCTGCTGTTGGTGTGAAATCATGTGGCTGTGGATTCTAGCATCTTTGAAAGGTGTGGAAAAAGACGTGTGAAAGAGGTGGAATGACAAAACCAGAATATACAATTGGCAGTGGGCGTAAGTCTGGGTATTAATTTTAAAGCATTTAACAAAAGGTTCAGAATCTATCCTTGAAATATAAAGGAGATGACTTTAGAGAGCGGTACTAGCTCTCTGACAGGAGTACCGGTAGAAGAGGTCATTACTAAACTTTCAGTCTGACCTTTATTAAGCTTTGTAATGTGCCTGCCTTTCAGGTGTGGCATTCTTGGCTATGTGGTGGTACAACATCTGTTCGCACACTGAGTATAAAGAATGGTTTTGTAATGACAAGAGATCCATGTTTGCTTTCATTTCCATATTAGATACGCAAGATGTGTTCAACTGTTTTAACTCAAAGCAGCTGAGAAGAACTGGAATTCAAGATGAGAACCAACAAGGTGTACAAGCTCGTCATACATAAGAAGGGTTTTGGAGGCAGTGGTCAGTATCTCCTGGTTCATAACAGTGAGGCCAGCGCTCTCTTATTTAGTTGAAAGCAATTAACTGATTTATTCATCTTTTTAACAAAACAGTGAAGATGAAACTTTGATGTGACAAGCAGTATATGAGCCAGAATTTGGAAAGCTCTTTTTTAATAGCAAGATATAGCAGAATAAAATTGCATTTGTCAGAACAGAATGAGATTGCACCTATAAAATAAAATAGCTTTATTTTCCCTCTTCCCCTTTTGTTGTGTCATTTCATTTTAACATTGTATTTCAGTCACGCTTAATAAATGACAGACAAGTCAATGACTTATGACTGCATGTAGATGTGTTTCAGTGTACTAAGAAAAATGTCATTTATTTGATTGTTCCCTACTTCTAGACTTAAAATCGTAGCATGTTAATAAAGCTTGTAGCTTCTATAGCTATCTACTTTCCTGCTGATGTTTGTTGTAAGGAAAAATACAAAAGATGATTCTGGTTGCCTAATTAAGGCCCACTCTTTCGCTGAACAAATCTTTTGTGAAAGTTCTGTGATTTGAAAGAAAAGTTTTTGCCCACAAGAGTGGCCAGATTGAAGTGGCTGGATGTGAGCACTGTCATGTAGTGACTGGAACACATTGCTGACATGTTAATCCCGGGCTAGTGTATTAGTGATCTGTTGTGTACGAACATGTAAGCATCTGTGTTTGGTATATATCTGTTCATTGCAGTTTTCCTCATTCATTTATGTCTTGTAGATGATGAACTGGTGGTGAATCCTAAAGTATTTCTTCAAATCAAGCTGGGAGATGTTGTGGAAATTGCACATCCCAATGATGAATACAGGTGAATTCTCTTTTTGCTGATATCAGTCAGGTGTGGTTAGAGCATTGAAAGGGCATGTTTATGTGCAGTGGCTTCTAGAGTGAGAGGCTCTTAGAGCTGATAAAAGTTTGCTAAAGGATGCTGCCATGGTTTCTTTCTGCCTGAAGAAAAGTAAAGGATATAACTATATCAGGAGCTCCTCCTTGGATTTTGTGGAATTCTTTATGTTTGGTGTTAGTTTGCTGACCTTTCAGAGGGCAGGTAGCACCTGAATATAGGGTCTAAAATGTCTTTATCCTCTTCATAGAGCTGCTGTTACCTAACGATTATTCTTCCATCCTATAGGATATCCTAGGCAAAATTAAAACTTCTTGGTCAGCTATAAAAACCTAAACCTTCTTATATGAAGCAGTTAACCCTACACCCTGTATCTGAAAAGTAGGACTACGTTTGTATGAGGTTCTGAGAAGTTCCTGTGTGACTTACTTTCTCGTTTAGAGTATCATCTTTACCTAAAGAGTACTTTGTAATTATAATAGCGTAAAGAGCAAGACAGTGTCACAGGCAGAGAGGGTGATAGATGAAGCTTTCTAGAAAATATGAATGTTTCTCTTTAGCTTATCCCATGCTCCATGTTACTAAATAGTTTTGAGAGAGTGATTTACCAGAGTAGGCTGTTGGTATCTCAGCTTGTCTACCTTTTTTCTTTTTTGCATGCTAGTCCCCTGCTTCTACAAGTGAAGTCACTTAAGGAAGATTTGCAGAAAGGTAAAACTCTAGACTCATAGCATGCATAGTAAAATCATAGGCAAAGATTGTGTGATTGGGCTGTACCTGTGATTGACTAATGCATATATTTGTAAGAAAATCAATGCTTTGTCTATTTAGGAATGGAAGGATTATAATTTTACCAGAACAGGAATAGCCAATCTTAAATCTGCTTTTGGTTGAGTAATGTGGGGTATGGTTTAAACAGAATTGGCTTTTTACCCATAAATTTTTGATTCTGCATTTTCTGCCTAGCTTTATATGTCTTCTTCTTGCAGGAATTAATTCAGCCTAAACTTTGAGTTTATCATGCCTGCTTTGAATTTAGTGACTTAAATTGGGCCATAGCTGAAAGAAGCTGTTGGCTTTTGCTGAGGCCCTAACTGTATCACGACTGTCTTACTATATTGCTTTTGTACTTCTAAAGCACTTGAAGCCTTTTGGGAATGTTCACTTCTTTGTTGTCCTCTCTCATTTTTGTGGCAGAAACTATAAGTGTGGATCAGACTGTTGCACAAGTGTTCCGACTGCGGCCATACCAGGATGTCCACGTGAATGTTGTTGACCCAAAGGTGTGTGGCTTTGCAATTGTTTTCCACTTGTCCCTTCACTTTGCTCAAATCAGAGCCCTGTGAATTTCCATCTACAGTAGTATTGGGAAAAAAAGGCATTTATTTTTTTATTGAAATTTTTGAATTTTTATTCTTTCCTAAGAAAATGAATGAGGTTTGGACAATTGAACTATTTTTTTGCTATATGTCTCTTTCTTCTCTCCCTACTATCCCTGCTGTCTTTTTGAAGTCTGTGGACCAGCTTCAACACAGCTTGATAGAAATTTAGAAATTTCAAGTATCTTTAAATTCCAGAAATTCAGGATAACCAGGCAGAGGAAAGAGAAACAGTAAGTGGCCGAGCCAAAAGAAGAGCCATGGCATGGATTCGCATTATTTGATACCAGAGAGCCTTGTAAGAGAGGCATTTCTTGTAAATGTCCCAACTATCAAAAGAGCTTCAGTCAGAGCTTACATTCAGCACAAGATGAAAATCTGTAGGGAACAAGGCTTCCTTAATGTCATGAGCAATGGAAGTAATTTGTTTTACTTGCACTTCCAATTTGCATTGAGACTTGCAGCACAAGTTTTGTCCTTGGGCTTTTTCTTGTTGCATTGTGTCTTGCAGCTCACAGTAGTTCCAGGTACGTGCCCAACATTGGCAGTTATTCTAATGGGACTTCTCTTTTATCTTGTACCTGTTAGGAGTATTGACTTAATTTAGAACTGCCCTCCGTGTAACATTTGGTTCTTAACATAACAGATTGAAGGGTGCTACTTAGAAATGACAAGTAAAACCTAAGCGCTGTTTTTCTTCTGTTTCCCAGGAGGTGACCTTGGACTTGGTGGAGCTGACCTTTAAAGATCAGTATATTGGGCGCGGAGATATGTGGCGGCTGAAGAAAAGTTTGGTAAGGCCTCTACTGTCCTTATGTGTAGGGTGGAGGGGATTACATACCTTTTTTTTTTGGTTGCCGTAAAAGAAAATAAGCGTTTTACAAAATACAGAAAACTGAGGTTGAAACCAGTGTCAGCAGGTCCTGAGGAAGTTATGCTGTAAGTGGTACATCAGAGTTGGAGAAATGGACGTAAATGCGTTGCAGAAAAAATTAATCCCATCATTTCCTGCTCCACTGCAGTAATGTTTATTAATGCCTTGGGCACTGAAGATGCTGTTGAGAGGGGTTTTTTTTTTTATGTTATGAATTTTAGTGATTTACTACATTTGGAAGGAATTGAATCCAAATGTTTTTCAAGTAGGAGTATGCTAATGTATCCCCTCCCCGATAGTACCACTCAATAAGCAACTATTAAAAGATTTTGTTTCTGCCTCTCTGAAGTGCAGTCTTTGGCTCTTTTAAGCGCAGTGAATTAGACGACTGAACCCAATAAAAGTTCACGTGTTAAAAACTATTTTCTGTTGTCTGTTGCAGAGGTTCTGTAGGCTGAGATATTAGTAGTAAATATGCTCAGTGGTTTTTGTGATTTTATGGCAGAAGTCAGGTGCTTAAGTGTGAATGTTTTTGGTTTTTTTGTAAATTGGTCTGCTCACTCAGCCTACTGTTCTTTTAACACCTTTAACTATTCTTTCTTAGGTCAGCACATGTGCATACGTCACTCAAAAAGTTGAATTTGCGGGTATCAGGTCAGTGCCTCCTCTGAGGGCTTACCGTTACTTATGACTTCAGATTAATGAGTCCAGAGTGTCCAATCTTCTCTGAAAAATCCTTGACACTTGTAGAGATTCTGTCTGCACTGCGGGCTGGGGGAAGGCTTCTATCTGATTTGGGTTAGAAGAAACTAATAGTAGGACAGCCAGCCAGCCAGACTTATTGCCTCTTATAATATTCCCCCCACTTCCAAAGACATATTAATAGTTCAGATGAGGGTTCCTTCAGTTGCTGTTGAGATAACAAAGGGGCAAGGAAATGTGTGGACGCAGAGGGAAACAGCTGTTTGACATCTTTTGGGTTAAAATCAGGTTTTAACCAAATAAACTTCTACTCTGTCTTCAAGTCATCCTTGAATGCAGATTTTGATACATCCCTTGTTTGCTCAAGTATTGTTTCTCTAATCTTCATATTCACTCTGGTTAGCAAATATTCTGCACTCGTTTTCTTCCAGGGCGCAGGCAGGTGAACTGTGGGTAAAGAGTGAGAAAGTCACTTGTGGATACATCAGTGAGGACACGCGGGTAAGATTTCAGCGAGCAGGGGAAAGGAAGTTTTTCTCTTCCTTCTTGCTTGCGGATTTGTATGGATCATTTGAATTGGCTGTATTGTAAAGTGAAGAATGGCAATAAATTCAGGAGAATGAGTGATTACTAAACTTCAACTCTTCTGAGCTGACAGCACTAGGAATTACTCAGGCTGTTGAAATGCCAGCTCGTTAGAGGGGAAATTGCCTGTGATGCAGTGGGCACAGTCAAATAAGTTGCTCTGTAGTTAACTTCTGCATTTGGCCCTTTTAGTGAATGTGTCTTGTTTTAAATAAGATCTTTCATTCCTTTGCAGGTGGTCTTCCGCTCCACTTCTGCCATGGTTTATATTTTTATCCAGATGAGCTGTGAAATGTGGGATTTCGATATTTATGGTACGTATGTAACTGACCTGCCTGATTGAGAATGTGGATGGCAGCAGCTAGCCTTTCTGCCCCTACTAGGAAACTGCCACTACTATTTATATCTGCCACTTCTAGAAAACTAAAATATCTTGCCTTTGGCCTAGGCAGTGCTCTGAGGTGCGCTATGGTGCCTTCTTAGATCTTTACTTGCAGTGTCACGCTTTTCTGTCTCCTGGGTATTCCGTAATTTTCCTGCCCCTACTGTCGGGCCTGGGTGCCATTATCTCAGTGACGAAATCAAGCAGGTCGACTGACTATGAACCTTGGAAAGGTTTTCTGTGGATATAAACATGTTTGATGATGAGGGCAGGTGCAAGCCCATGTGAATCCTGAAACCCGAAATGTGTGGAAGTCCTGTGCAAAGAGGACCTTGATGTTTTAGATTTTTCTTGACGTTGGCTTAGCAAGGAAGCAAACCCCTCACCTTAGCCCAGGTAGAGTCAGCTAGAAGTATTAAAACTTTAGGCATTAAGAATGAGTCACTTATCTGTGTCATTGTCCTATTTTTTTCTGGCTTAGTTCTTTAGCAAACCTCTTACCACTTCCTTTGACCATGTGTTTAGGCATATGTAACTGGGCAACTATTCAAAACTGAGCAGGGGATCAGTTGTGCATACTATGCCTAAAAGATAGTACAGATGCTTTCCCAGCATGCTGCGAATGTGTTAGAAAAATTAATTTAAAGGTCAGATCCTTTTGACAGTAAGAGTCTTGTTTACATCTTCTGAAACAGTCATGCTTTTTGATCTTATCTATGCTTTAGTGATACTGGCATTCATTATGCACACAGCTGCTCTGATTCTGAAAAAAATAATTGTCCTAGAATCTCAGGGTTAAATATACCCCGTAGTGTGAGTAACTGCTGTTATTTGATGCTTTGGAGATGTTTACTTTGCAGGGGACCTATACTTTGAGAAAGCTGTGAATGGTTTCCTTGCTGACCTCTTCACAAAATGGAAGGTAAATAGCTGCTTGAGCTCATCCTGTTCTGAAAGAGCAAGACAATGCCATCTTAATGAGCCCATTGATGTGCCAGTTTGAGGAAGGAACCCAGTGTCAGGGTTAGGCGGTGCTAAGATTTACAGGACTATGAGAGGCGGCTTCTGGGCATCAAAAGTGGTTACTGCAGGTCTGCGTTAAATCATACATGTGCCATGTGATCCCAGTACTGATCTGTTGTATCTGCTGTGTTTGTATCATACAGTGTGTTTGTGTGGAGGCTCTGACTGGACTAAAGTCACTAAATGTGCGATACGGTTGTTTGTGCTTGTGCAGCAATGCACAAGTCTGTTTTACACAATTTTATTTGTTCCAGGACTCAGTTCTGAGTATTTCCCTGGCACAGTGTGTAATCTATTTGGTGCTGCTATTTTTTGGGGTGAGGGAGTTCCAGGTTATAGTATGTGGGCCACTGGTGATGTGCAAGCTTCTTGAAAGTGAGCTGCTTCAAAAACAAAGCCTCACTGCCTCTTATGGCTGAACAACCCAGAGCTGTCTCCTGTCTCAGTGCATGATGTGGCTCAGAGCCAGGTCCAGCTGCTGTTAGCAGTCCTGCAGCAGACTTCCACTGGCTTGAGAGAACCATATCAGTACTCAAAAAAAGGCATGTGTAAAATCTGCAACCTAAATTGAAAGAATAGCTAGACAAGGCAAAAGAGCCTGAAATCCTGAATGTATAACATCTGTGCATAGTACAGCTCACGATGGTCCTGAATGTTAAGGAGAGCAGGAGCATGCCCCACAGGTTTGTCTCATTTTCATTGTGCTTTTTGTCCATTGGAGAATTATTAGGAGCCCTGTGTCGTGGGGGTAATTGTTAGGGTATCTCTCTAAACAGTAACAAATAAGAATATCAAATCACTGTGAGTATGTATAAACAAATTGAGTCATCTGTCTTTATTTTTTAAACAAAAGTTTTGTATCTCGGCAACTATAGAGAAGAATTTCTTTAGAGACTAGCGGAGAGTGCTGCTGTTAAATGTGATATAGCCTAGATGCACAGCATCTACAGGTCAGACCGTCATGTTACTTCATAGAGGCATATGCAGCACTCATGCAGATATATTAATACAGCAGTCTACCTTTTTCTAGTTACCTAGGGGAAAGAGGGAGTTACTATATGTGTATATACGCAGTTTTCTACTGGATGTGACCCTTAAGGTTTTCTTTTTCCACCTGTTCTTTCTGGACAGGAGAAGAATTGCAGCCATGAAGTGACAGTGGTTCTATTTTCTAGAACATTTTACGAAGCAAAATCTATAGGTATGTAAATTCTGTATTTTCATGTTTCTATTTTTAAACCTGTCTCCTTCTCTCTTGATAGTTGGTCACAGGCTGCCAATGACTTTTTTCCGCCTCTTATTTTTGTCCACGTCCAAAGTATTCCCTACCAAGCACAGTAGATACACAGCCATTCTTATGAAAGTGCTGCAGTCAAAACCTTACATAGAAGAATATATGGCAAGTTTTCCTCATCGTACTCAAGTTGTTGTGTTGTTTTAAAAGCAATTTTAATATTGTGTAGGAGATCTAATATTTCTCAAAGTTTAGGTTTTTTTTAACGGAAATAACAGCTCCTTACTAGAAAATATGAGTTGTTTCTATACAAGAGTATAGGATAATATGTGCTTTTGCTTCTGTTCCAGATGAGTTTCCTGAAACACATCGTGCATCGATTCGGCAGGATCATGAGGGAAGATTTTATGAAGATTTTTACAAGTATGTCTACCTCGCAATTCTCTCACCTCTTGTCCCACAGCGTATGTGCAACTTGTGTGGAGAATATAATGTTATTAACTGTAGGACCTTGCAAAGAATTAAGATAGTGAAAAACATCCATGTCTGACACTGGCAGCAAATCGATAAGTAGTCCCCATTCCATCTGTGAGTGCACACCCATATTTGCAAAGTCAGCACGTGAATATTGTGTTGTCTGTGCTCTATTGGAATTGCCGATAAACATAAAAGTTCTGTCATGTTGGGAGTAGTTTATGCATAAGGCTTGGCTATTTTTCAGATCTTTACATTTTTGGTAGTTGAGGAGCAGATGGCGCCATTGCTGAAACCACAAGTGTTCACAGTTAGGTACTGGAGCTCTTTGGCTGATGGTCACAACAGATGCAGCTGTCGAAGCCGTCATTTGATTCTGAACTTGGACTTTTTAACTGCTTTGCAGAACAGTGATGCTATTTGACATATAATGTTGATCACTTATTTAGAAGTGAGAGATTATTCTGGCTAGGGATAGAATCGTAGGTTGGAAGGGACCTTTAAGATCATCGAGTCCAACCATGTACCTAATGCTGCCAAAACCACCACTAAACCATGTCCCTAAGTAACCACATCTACCTGTCTTTTAAATACCTCCAGAGGTGGTGATTCCACCACTTCCCTGGGCAGCCTGTTCCAATGCTTGATAATCCTTTTTGTGAAGAAATTTTTCCTAATATTGAATCTAAACCTCCCTTGGCGCAACTTGAGGCCATTTCCTCTTGTGCCCAGCTTTGTGTGTGCATCTACACGTTAGTGAGTGCTACAGGTATGCAGTAGTTCTAACATGCTGCCTAGCAGAATGAAGAAACACTCATGTTTTTTTATAGCTTGTTCATCCTTTCTCACTTCCTCTTCTTATCTTCATTTCGTGATCCTCATTAATTTGTGCTCTTTCTAGAGTTGTAGTTCAGAATGAGAGACGAGAAGAGTGGACCTCATTGCTTGTGACCATTAAAAAACTTTTCATCCAGTATCCTGTGTTGGTACGACTAGAGCAAGCAGGTACAAGAATCCTCCTTTCCCATGCTTTCACCCCTTCCCCCCCCCCNNTTTCGTTCTCCTTTTTTTTCCGCCCCCCCCCCCCCCCTTTTTTTTTTTTTTTAAATTTGTCTGTAAACTCTCTATTTTCAGTTGGCGTCTGGTATTGTACTACTTAGTGTTCTCCTGACTAGGCTATTCTGGTTGGGTCTTTCTGTGAGATATACCAATACCAATTTTTCCTGTAATTTGTTGGAGTGATAGGAGTTACTACAAATGCAGTTTTATTTTGTTGTTTGGGTGTTTGGTTTGTTTTTTGTTGGCTTTTTTTTTTTAAAGCTAGTCTATACAGAGATGATAATTTTTTTTTTTCTTTTTTACCTTCTGAACACTTGTCCAGAGGGCTTTCCTCCAGGTTACAATTCTACCTCGGCACAAGGGAACTATCTGGAGGCCATAAATCTTTCATTCAATGGTAAGTTGTGAACAATACATAAAAATATACAGGGGAAGAACTCTGAAAGCAATTGCCAATAAATGGGTGTGGACTTCTGTTGCCTGTTCATTGACACTGTGAAGAGGAGGGGAATATTAGGTCGTTAAGTTGTCTTTTTCAGCCTCAGGAGAAATTTTCTTGTGTGTCTCTGGAAAATCAGTGTGTCTCTGGAAAACCGGTGACTCTCTAATAACTGAGTATTGGGTATTTCAGGCTTCAGGAACCATTTACAGGGCCTTGTTAGGATGAAACTTTTTCTACTAGCTGTGTATCTGTATAAGAACCTCTTGGAATAGAAGTTGAAATTTTAAATTACGGAAGCATTTCAAAATCAGGTTAGATCAAATACCCATCTGATCCATCTTTTCTAGCAGGGAGATGGATTTGGTGGGCTGGAAAGGCTATCCAAAGATGTGCTTTTTGTGATTCTGTACATTGCATATCGTTCTGTCACCTTAATGGCTGTCTTGTTACTCCAATGGGAGGGAGCACAGGATGTTATTTAAAATGATTAGTAATGGACTTTATCTTGTTGGGTTTTTTGGGGGTTTGTTTGTTGGCTTGGGGAGAGGTTTTTTTGAGATGTTTTAAAGGAAACACTAAGCATATGGGAAAAGTATTACTTTTTATCTATCTGGTTCCCATCTTCTGCCCTAACTCCTCTCTCTGCTGTAGTTTTATTAACATTTATTGGTTGGACAAGGCTGTATACAAGGACTCTCACGCATGTGCTTTGTGGAAACTTGTTTAATATCACTGTTAATAGACAGTCACATCCCTTGCTCTGAAAAAAAAAATAAATCCAGCATCTTTTTTCTTTTAAAGTATTCCCTACTTCTTTCTCTTAGTGTTTGACAAGCATTACATAAACCGGAACTTTGATCGGACTGGCCAGATGTCTGTGGTTATCACACCTGGTGTGGGTGTATTTGAAGTTGATCGACTCCTTATGATTCTAACCAAACAGCGGATGATAGACAATGGTAAATAACTAGTGATACTGTGCAATCTTAGTGAAGGCAAACAGATAGATTTGGAAAAGCTCTAGCCTTTTCTTGCTGTGAAAAAGTATCTGTTGTAACTTGTGTACTCTGGAACGAGGGGTAACAGCTGGAAGAATTGGGTCCATACTTCATAGAAATAGGCAGATTTTTGGAGAACTTACAGGAATTTAATTTCTTTTGTTTGTGATGGAGAACTGCATCTGTCCATGTAGACCTTTCCCTTAAAGAATAATCTTGCATGACTTGCATTACTTTAGAAGAAACATTTCTTATATCCCCAGTGGTACTGTTGGTTTGTTACTGTACCACAGGACTGTTAACGACCATTTTTCAGTATAATTACATCTTAAAATCTGATATGAATACAAATTAGGCCTTCAGCTCAAATTGATCATCTGTTTTAGCTTAGCATATCAGTCCTGCTTGGCAGATAGCTGAATTCTACTGTTCCTTGTTTACAGGGATAGGCGTGGACTTGGTATGCATGGGAGAACAACCATTGCATGCTGTACCACTCTTTAAGGTAATGCATGCTGCTTTTCCCTTCTCTCTGCTCCTACTAGAAATGTTACTCATTCTGTGACTAGCTAGACACAACTAGTTGCTGTGCCTCTGAATTACTCTTACAGCTCCATAATCGCTGTGGACCAGGTGACTCCAGATTGGGTGATGACTACAATATTCCACACTGGATAAACCATAGGTAAGTGAACTCTGTCAGCCTTTGCTAAACACTTCTGCTTTGCTTTCCTCTTTACGATCTGTTGAATTCTCTCAATTCTTCCCTTGTATATTTCCTTTGCTCTCCTTACGATGCAAAGACATATATTATAATAGTCTTGCAGAACTAGGAGTGTTCTTGCAGAACTCATGGCATTAATGCAACATATCAGGGATGACAGGGAGTTTGCAGAGGAAAAGGTCTTGATCTTAAGCTCTCTTTCCAGCTAACTTAGTTCTAGCCTTTAGCTATGCTTGAAGGAAGTCAGGAATGTCAACAAAAAATACAATCACTTCACCTAGATTGGTTAGTAGTGAAAACAAATACATCCCAAATGAACAGTCGTAAGTAGAGAAAATGTGGATAACATGGCTAAATGTTGGAACAGTTGCAGGAAACACTGAGGCTCAGTGTTAACATTGCTTTGCTCCAAGACATGGTAGGTTTCCTTTCTGCTTTCTGTTAAACAATCTGTGCCATAAGACTCTCTCTTCTTTCCTTACACATAGACATCAGAGCTCAGGATGAAAACTACCTCTTCAGTCTGTGTTCTGCTGTAGGATTATTTTTTTTCCTCTCTTTTAATACATCATTTTATCTGCATGCATTAATTGACTGTCCTGACCATTTACCATTCATGAGTTCCAGTATTTTCAAGTGGCTGGGAGGCATCTGGTCTTTGCCATAGAGGAAAAAGGTGTTTGAAAGCTTATTATAAGCCTAAGGTAGGATTTAAAAGATTCAGATGACAAGAAACAGATCTTAATGAATAAATTATTTCAAGTAATTTGGGAGGAGGTCTATAGTTTTCAAGCAGCTGATGTGATTCATTACTGTCATGTAAATTAGGGAGAGTCATGTAAACTGCACAGTACTGTTTAGACGGTGAAAGTGGATACCTTCCTGTAGAAAGAGGAAGTGAACTGAGGAATGCAGATGTAAGCATGTTAAGAAGAGGTCTACACTGAGGCATTATGGGAATCAAAGCCTGGTCTTTAAGAAAAGAGTAGCTTCCCTCAAGTTAACCATTCGTCAGTGTTTTCCATATGTTGTCTTATCCAGAGAAAGGTATCCCCTTTTCTCCCTCTAAGAGCTAGCTCAAATTCAGAGGCTGTTTGCTGTGTAGCTAACCAACTGTGTTCAAGTCTTAGAAGGCAACTGAGCCACCCTGTTTTTTCTTTCAGTTTCTACACGTCCAAAAGCCAGCTCCTGTGTAACAGCTTCACTCCACGGATCAAGCTGGCAGGAAGGAAAGTAGGTATCTTTCTGGTTTACCTTTTCTTCTTACTAGCTTGTCAGATACTTTTTCTCAGCCAGGTATCTGAATCTTTCTAGCAAGTATTCCAACAGCTGTAACTAAGTTTCTGTGTTAAAAAACAGTGAAAGCAAAGCCTTAATGATTGTTGTAGGGATTGTGGATGAGGGACTAGTTTGTAGGTCTTTCCTGTCTAGAATGAAACTAGGTGAGAAATGTTTTAGCCATCATAAAAATTAGAGTTTCATTCTTGTCCTGGTTTGACGTTCTGTAACAAAGAACTCCATGGAGAGAAGGAAAGGTGTTGACAAAGATATGTTTTTTAAACAGGTTTGTGACAGAGTATCAGTATCTAATACCTGAAGTGGTCTAGCTGCCTTGCTGAGTCAGCAGGATAAGCTTTAAGTCTGATGCTTGATTACACTGGGGGATATTTTATTAGAACATGCTGACTGTCTCCCTTCTCTCTTGTCTTTTCTCTTGCTCTCTTTTTCTTTTTCATCTTTTTTGGTTTTTTGGTCATTTCACACTTCCTTTGTTGGACCCTCCAGCCACTGACTGAGAAAGCAAAAAATAACCGAGATGCCTGTGAGTAATTCTATTCTAGAATGATCTATCCCACTGACTCCCAAACTAACGAACAGCGGTAGGAAGACAATGACACTTCAGCAAAAAAACTACTGATGAGATGCGGAAAGGGACAACTGTTGCAGAAAACCATCAAAACCACATAGTCGTTATCCAGGATGTTAATGTGCATGTATCAATTGCCTTCTTTGCAAATAACTAATATGGAGGGGTGAGTTTCTGTCCTGACTGCTTGGCACCTGGCTAGAGGAATAGAAGGTATCAGGCTGATGTGCTAGCAGTACTGTTCATGGGAGTAGGACAGGAGGGCATTCACTGGCTTGGGATGTCATCAGTGCTATGACCACAGAATTACAGTGGGAGAAGCCTGCATTATTCTAGTACCACCTTGTTTCAGGTAGGTGTACATTCTAAAAGTGAAGCTGTCCATTCTTTCAAAGGTGCTTTAAAATGTGCGATTCCCTTGTGAGGGAACTTGAGGCATCTGTTCATACAAGGATTGATTTGTTGATTATTAATTTAATGTCTTGGATACATGAGGGAAAGATGTTAGGGCCTTGGCAACCCTGATTCAGAGGCACCGACTTTGATAATTGAGCTGCTCCAGCTGTTCTGCTCTTGAGGCTTTTGAATGTATTTCTTTTGGAATAGATACTTTTCTTAGTGGTGAGAGCTGAATAATTCTAACCTGCAGATCTTGAACATTCTTGAAAGAGGTTCCAGTGCTATATGATTTTTATTTCAGCATTAGGGGCTCCAAAAGATGCTGAGAATGCCTTGCCTATCCAGGTAGATTATGATGGCTATGATGCCCAGGTGTTCAGACTGCCAGGCCCATCCAGAGCTCAGCGCTGTACCACTTTCAGGTAAGAAGCTTGTGAGTGTACTAGTTCTAGAATAGCCATGTTATGGCTTATTTCTTGTTGCATAAAATGCTTTGAGAAATATAAGGAGAATTAAGCTTCACATGCTTACAGTTGAACAAAAAGCATTATCTGTAGCTAGTATTTATGGTTGGTTGTCTGGTATTTTGCTTCTAACATAGTGTGTGGATCTAGGAAAAGGTGTAAGTACTTTCTCCTTACATCTTTAATTTTCTCTGAAATAGAATGAAGCTAGTCTCCCTCGCTAAGTTCCTAGCAGATTTTGAAAGCTGGGTAAGAAAGTACTTGCACAAGAGGCTTGCACAGAGTTGTAGAAATAACATTAGTTTGATGCACTGCTTAGTCACTGGTACTGAACGTAGAGTGGCGGGGAGTCTTCCCTGAAAATGATGCCTTTCTGAATGAGAGAAGAAACAGAGAAACTGAGTGCAGGTTCTCAAATATTCCATGGCCTTTCCTCTAAGAAAAAAGACCAATTATCCTCAGATCTTGGCCAAATTCTTTAGACAACGTATATATTTTAGTGCTTTTTCAGGAACACAGGATTGATGAACTTGTTTTGAGGTATTTTTTTGCTTTCCTTTCAGTAGTATTGCCTAAATCTAAGGAAGCTGTGCATGTGGACTCACTTGTTAATATGAGAAGCTTATAGAAATCTATGCTGGAAGATGCCAGTGCAGTTTAATGTAGTTAATAATTCCAAGTAGTTTCCCTATACCTATGTGTTTCTGGCACTGTAGGCTCAGGTCTAGTATCTTCTAGGCCACATCTATATTACCAGCTTGGTGCGGTGTCTGTAGCATTGCATAAAGAGTCGAGCATGCTCTTTTCACAGCCGTTGTGCTGGAAGTGTTTTAGTGTTCTGTTCTTCTATCGTGTGATGCGCAGAAGTATGTAGTACCCACATAGTCAAAAAAAATATTGTCCTCTTACCCTCTTCTTGAGTTCACCTATTGAGTATTGAGTCTCTTACATGACTTGGGCCTGTTCAAGCCCCTTGGTAACCCAGGAATTAATCTCTTTTTCATATCACTGTACGTGTCTGTTTGTTTTCAGCAGGTCTGTGAGGGAGAGAGAAAGTCGTACCAGAAAGAGCTCTAGTTCTTATGACGTCTCATGCAGCCCTTCTCTACAGAGCCGCATGCTGCCCCCAGAGGAGGTGAGGAGCCAGGCTTCTGATGACAGCTCGCTGGGCAAGATCTCCAACATCCTGATGATCCCACGGCCTCATCTGCACCAGTGTGAAGTCAGCAGCTCTTTGGGCTATACCAGCACCAGAGGTCAGCCTAAGACAGATGGGAAAGTACCTTAGGTGGTGAGAGGGGAGACAGAAGATGGAGGTTTGTGTTGGCTACTGCCAGGCCAGCACAGGGGAGGTGGTGCTTATATTGGCATTCATGGTATACCTTTCCTGCAGCTCCAGCTGTGGCTGGCTGTGCGTTCTCCCTTTGTTATCCTTGTCCAATTCCATTGCTTTTTTTATTAGCTTGTCCTAAATAGAAGTGTCCTGACACTCATTTGCTCTTTTCCCTTGTCTATTGCCTTCTTTAATATTTGACTATTCTCCTGTGCCTTGCCTGCAAATGTGGACATATACAGGTAACTTTTTATTATCCAGGTCACCTATAATCTGTCAAATGAGAACTGGCCTTAGTAGTGAGCCCTGGGGGACCCTGCTTATAACTTCTCTCTATGGGTATTTGTTGCCATTAAGAGTCACTTTCTGGATCCTTCCTTTTAACACTGTGCTGCTGAGCTATCTTGGTGTGTTAGCAATGCTGACAGTCTCCTTTTTTTTCCTTCCAATTTAATTTTGTTCTCAGACAGTATGCGGTATCTTCCACAAACCCAGCTCATTTCTAGGTAAATTGCATTCCTCCTGCAATTCCTTGGTCTTCTGTAAAAATCTATCCCTGGAGGCTCTTTATGTTTTTTTTTTCATTTCATGCTATATGACACCTGATACCATATTTATCTTGTTACAGGAATTGGATTTACTAGTGTGGAACTGCTATCACACAGTGTATTTCACATTATATTTACCTTTCATGTTTTCCCCTGCTGTCAGTTAATACACACTTTTTTTGTATTTCTGTTACTCCTTTAGTTTGAAGGATAGTCTTGTGACCCAGCTGAGTGTGTGCAACTGGATGGGGATGTATGTGGAGTAGGACTGGCAGGGAGGGAAGTGTCAGAGCAATTGAGGTTTTTCACATGTTCTACTTGGCAGTGTGGAGTGGTAAATCATAGAACGGTTTAGGTTGGAAGGGACCTTAAAGATCATCTAGTTCCAACCCCCTGCCATGGGCAAGGACACCTCCCACTAGACCAGATAGCTCAAAGCCTCATCTAGCCTGGCCTTGAACACCTCCAGGGATGGGGCCTCCACAGCTTCCCTGGGCAACCTGTTCCAGTGCCTCACCACCTTCAGAGTGAAAACTTTCTTCCTGAGATCTATTCTAAATCTCCCCTCTTCCAGTTTGAAGCCATTACGCATCGTCCTATCACTACATGCCCTTGTAAAAAGTCCCTCTCCATATCTCTTGTAGGCCCCTTTCAGATACAGGAAGGCTGCTATAAGGTCTCCCTGAAGCCTTCTCTTCTCCAGGCTGAACAACCCCAACTCTCAGCCTGTCCTCATAGCAGAGGTGCTCTAATCCTCTGATCACCTTCGTGGCCCTCAATGAGACCCTTCCTTCTCTTTGGGACTTCCGTTTGTTGAATAGAGTAATTGCTACTTAGTCATCTGGTTTATTTCTCTCTCCTATTTCTAAATAAATGCACTTCTGTTCTACGTTGAGTACTAATGACTAACTGCTACCTGAAATTATGTCCCATATCTTCTTGAAGTAACACCTTATTTCAGTGGTCAAATCTGAATGTTATAAAAAGACATACGTTGCTCAGTTTTAGCTTCTGCTATGTCTTTGGTACTCATCCTGAAGTTTCTGGTGTGTCAGTCTTTTGATTTCTCAGGAATTCTCAAAGCTGTGAGTAATTCTTCATAGTTGACTTAGCAAGTGGTTTCTTTATGGCTTCATTTAGTGTAAAGTGACACATTATACAGCAATACTGTAATGGCAGATGAAGTAATATTCTTTCTTGTTGGGATTCTTGTTTACATTGTAACATGCAGACTATTGAAATTCCTTTCAGCTTCTCTCCTTGCCTACTCCTCAGCTCTCCTTATTCCCACTTACCCTGGAGAATCCTTATATCCCTCAGCAATTCATTCTCTTTTGCTTGGCCTCTGCATGATCTCACACTGACTTTAAGTTGTGTTTTCTAGATGTCCTTGAGAACATGCTGGAGTCTCAGCAGCGTGACTCCAGTGCCCCTGGGAGGTTCCATGTTGGCAGTGCAGAATCCATGCTGCACATTCGGCCTGGGGGATATACACCCCAGCGAGCACTGATAAACCCGTTTGCCCCATCCCGCATGCCCATGAAACTCACATCTAACAGGAGGCGCTGGATGCACACTTTTCCTGTGGGTAAGTCTGTTTCATAGCATATTAGGTTGCTGTTACTTTTTCCTTGTCCAAGCACTAGCACAGGAGAACCAATGTGAACTCTGATGTCTTAAAGTACTCTGCACTGTAACAGAGGCTGAACTGAATGTATAGGCTTGATAAATCAGAGATCCTTTTTGAAAATGTTACCATCTATTGGCAAATTTGAAGCGTATCACATACTGTGGAACAATCTTGTAGTAGACGGAGCCTGTTGAAAGGAATCATAACTGTAATTTGGGTTGACTTTCAGATGCTGAATTGTTCTTGTATTTGTTTAGCACCTTGTAAGTAGGCCCTCCAAAATGCTTAAAAGAATATTCTGCTTCGCTGCCTTCAGACAAGTCTTTGAAGATTTCATAAACAATGCTTTCTTAATTTCCATTAGTTAGCATTGCCTATGTTGTTGACAAAAGGAGGGTACAAGCAACTGAGAAATCAATGCAGGTGTGGTGATTAATGATCGAACTGTAACCATGTAGGTCCATCAGGAGAAGCTATCCAAATCCATCATCAAACCCGTCAGAATATGGTGGAAATGCAGGGCAATGGGCAGCAGGATTTGACACATTCCTCTGCCGAGCTGCTGGAACTGGCTTACCATGAGGCAACTGGCAGGTGAGGTCCTTAGGATGAATCTGTGTAGACTTTACATCAACATCCGTTTTCCTTAAGATTTTATATACGTTACAGTAAGATCGTTATTAAACTTAAAGATCACAACCTGTAATATGTTGTGTCAGTGCCACATGTGCAGTATATTTATTATGAGATATAAAGATCTTTTGGCAAGGCTGGAGATGGTTTACCTCCCCTAATTTGGGGAAGGTGGTAGTTTATCACAGAGAGCTTGCAGTGCACGAGCAATACAATGCATCATTCATGGAATTGTTCAAAATTGCATTATAAAAGCCTGTGTCTTTAATTCTTGACTTATTATCCCAATAGCTGTGACCTTCATCCCAGAATAGAACACTTTTTAGCACAGAGCGTAGCTTTGCCTCACAGTAACTGTTGAGCAACTTCAGTGCTATCCACTCAGCCCTGTCTTCCCCATGTAAGAAATACAGCTATCATAAACATCAGGGATCGATTGCAAATGAAGGTATCTGTGTTCGTAAACTCGTTTTCTTTAAAAAAAAAAAGCAAAACACAAGCTTTGGTCAGTGTTGGAAGCTGATATTAATTGTTGGCTCTGAGAAGTGAAAAAGATCCCAGTGTTACTGGATGCGGCATGGCTGTGAGGAGGCTGTTTTTACAGTGAGAGAAATTCAGTCATTTACCTAGGCCATTTTTCAAGCTGCACAGTTGTTCTCCACTCTCCAGATACTGTCTTACCCGTTTTTTTATCTGATTGTTCTTTTATTGACAACATTTTGTTCCTGTTTTTCACTCATCATTAAATGTTGTTTACCAAAACCATTTTGGTAGCTTAGGCAACTTTAGAATTGCCAATAAGTTTGGTTTTTTTCATCATTCACTTTATCTTTCCTGCTATGTGTTTCTTTCCTCTTGTATGCTTATAGAAATTGGTGTTACATACTGTTTCTGGATGTCCAGGGTGAGTGAGGACACTGCTGGTATCCTCCGCCTTTTGCATTTTCAGTTTGTTTTTTTTTTCCTGTTATCTTCAAGCAATCCTGCAGGAAACTCACTATTTAATTTTTCTTTCATGCTTTTTTTTTTCTTTTATAGGGAAATTGTTGTCCTATCTTATACTTTTCTTTTGTCCTTTAGAATACTCTACTGTCTTTCTGTGTTGCATAATTTTAATATGACATCATCCTCACCAACTTTGTTCTCTAGTTCTACTTTAAAAAAAAATTATTGCCTTTTTGTTACTTCATAGGTACATCCTAGCATGCTAAAATATCTTGTCGTTAATGCCAATCTCTTGTGTCATATTCTTGATAATTCTTTTTCTTGATGTCTTTCTGGTCTCTGTGGATGATACACTCATCCAAAGCAGTTTGCTCGTTCTGGAATATTGGTTTTATAGACCATCAGATCTGATCTGTAAATAACTAGCTAAGTTTTCTTTCTCTCCTGGGACATATACGAGTAGCTGGTTCTCCGCTGTCCTGCAAAGATAGTGCATTGCTTATTGTTAGAGGCAAAGAACAAGCAGTATGGACAGATATGGAATATTGTTACAGCCTTCTCTGTGCTGCTTTTGTGCCTGTTATTATCTCTGCAAACATCGTTAAGAGCATGGATTCACCACTGGCTCAGCTGGGATGGCAGGCTGGTTACTTGTTATTTGTTATATCAGCTCTTGTTAAAAGCAAGGTATGGTATGAGTGAGGAAAATTTGTATAATACAGGCTATTTGGTTTTTCTCCAGACATATCAGCTCTCGGCATCCAGGTGACAGTGCCTCTTTCCTGAGCTTTAGCGGAACAGAAGAGTACTCTAATGGTCTGGCTGGCAGCAACGGTGCAGGTAACAAAGCAATGATAGGGCATGGAGTTGGGAGAGAAGGCCCTTCCTTATTAGCAGTACCAAAGTAATAGGGCCAGAAGTCATGGAAGGTGGGTGGACCAGGCATTACAAAGGAGAAACAATCGAGATGCTAATTGCTTACGTATGATATGTTCTCAGGCAGTTGCTTAGTTCCGTAATAACAAAGCACTGATGTCCAGACACAAAAAAATAACTAAATATGCACTGGTATTGTTCAGAACTTTTTTTTCTGGGTGGGGTTGCCTTAAGGTGTCACCCTCCTTTGGACTAAGAGACTTGTTTGAATGTATATATTTTTACATATACAAGCTGATGGAAAGAATTAAGTTTGCTCATATCTAGGTTTTGAGAGAAGCTGTAAAAAAGCAGGTTTATTTTGTGTATGAAGTTCTGGGATTCAGTGTTCTCTAGCATTTCTTGTCGTTATCCACAAATGCACTTTCTCCAGATTTTAAGCACTTTGAACATGGTGCTGCTTATACTAAATGTTATTCACACAGCCCAAAATATTTCATCACATTTTTGAGAGAAGGCACGTCTCTACTTTCAGTTGAAGATTAGCGCTGTCTTTCTTACCTTACCCAGACACCTGAATTAGTGGAAATTCTCAACATTTCTTTGGAATCCTGTAAGTGGAACACCGTGCCACACTAAGCTTTCTGTTGGGTGTGTTTTCTGGTTTTTTGCAGCCTATCTTATGATTTTATGGATGTGCTTTTTAGATAGGCACGTGGAAAAAAAAACAACTGACCTTTGGTCTATAGCGTTCAAGACTTCTGTTCTTTTTTTCAAAACCAATTTAAAGATTTTTTTTTAAAAAAAAACAAATTCACCCTTATGAATTACATTTGGATGAAAACAATTATGTTTTCCCCTGTGCTAATATGTTGAGGAGCCATAAAGAAGTTAGCAGACTTAATTTTCTTGTGTCTTTCTTGTCTGTGTTCATGAAGTTACATTATAAGTGATTTTGTTCTGTTGTTTCCTTCTGTGCATTTCATCTGAATACATTTCACTTTCTTGCTTTACTTTTTTTTTCCCGCCTTCCAGATAGACTTTGTTTATTCTCACAACTGCTAAACTGCATTTCAGCTGCTGGATACAATTTGCATAATGTAGATGCAGAGCATATCCTGGCAATAAACATGCTTGCATTTTATACAATTCTTTTGTGTCTGTAGATTGGATATAAATCATGTATGTGGTGGAAGTTAATCTGTGTCTGTCTTTGTGAAAGTCATTATGAGCACCTTCCCTGACTAAACGCCCTCAGCCATCTGTAGCTGCCACACTGTGACTCAGTGATTTGACTTAAGTTTCTCCCTTATGGTTTGAGTCACCTGTGAAATGAAATGGTACTTTTTTAAAAATTTTTTTATTTTTATTTCCAAAAATATGATTTATCAGTGTGTCTGGTTCTCCTCTGCTGCCTACAGCATGTTTTGCTGCAACATGGACTTCACAGTGAAAAATTACCCCATCTATTTACATTGACATTCAGTATGTTGTCTCTGTTGTCCGGCAGATGGTAAATGATCGTTCAGAGCAAATAAATCTTATTGCAATTCCCTAACTAGATGGCAGATGGCATCAGCGGAGTTGGTGAAAGATGAATGTCAATCTGAGCCAGCTCCTCTACTGTTTTACTGGCATCATCATGGAAGCAGATAACCATCCTTTCTGCTAGTAAATGCCATTTAGAGTAACAGCTATGATGTTGATGTCAATTTCCTGGATAAATCTACATAAGCTAGTTTTATAAAAATGGCTCCTTTTAAATGTATGGAGGCTTCCTGAAATTTGTATTTTGATAAATGCCTTTTAAGCCAGCAATTTTTCTTGTCTCCATAGCTGCTCATTTCCTCTCATGTGCCACATCAGCTGTTTATACAGCTACATGATGAACCAGCTCAGGGATCTGATCCAAATGAAGAGTAACTGGAGTTTCTCTTTGCTGTATGGATTGTTTCAGTGTAACTACACAAATATTGATGCAAATACAGCAGATATGTGAAATGGGGACTAGGTCAAGGGGTACCATAGCATCATGTTGGCTTAGTGTTCGCTGAGCTGTAGTTTTAGTATCTGTTTTTCAGGTTAATAGGCTGCTTAGAATGAATCCATTTGACAGTGAGAAAATCATAGTGTCTTAAGTCCTAATCAAAACTTAAATATAAATTTTTGTTAATCTTAAGTCCCTTATTAGCCTTTAATTAGGTTATTATAAACCCAATAAGCTGCATTTTGCTTAAAAACTGAGCATCTCTTCAATAGCTGTCATTTTGTCTCCTTTCACAATGAATAAAAACTTCCTTACTCTTCTTTCATAGTGAAGTATGGACCAAGGTATGGACAAGTTGAAAGATAGTGGAAGTTGCTGCCTTTTCAGAACATGGTAGTTTTTAACAGTCTGTAATTAATATATTGGATCTGTTTAGGGGCACTGAATAAATAGGGGCTTAATACTTTTCAAATTTTTAGCCTGGCAAGGGGTGAAAAGGTAGTTTGTATTTACTGAATCAAGAAAACCAACTGTTTGCTTTGTTTCTTCCCCACACCCTAGCATAGAGATGAAATGCGTACTAGTAGCTTATGCCTAAAAATGTTAGAACTGGAGTAAATCTGTATTGTGATTTTCATAAATTACGTAGAGTCTTTAGAGTCTTAGATAATTAGAATCTTATATGTGGGTTTTCTTCTCCCACCAGCTGAAAGTCTGTTACGATTTCCTTCCTTGCTGCTCCTGTGTTTTATGAAATTCTTCCTCTTAACTTATCCCTTGTTCATAAAACGAGAAAACCAATAAAAAAAAGATACTGCTTTTGGGTACTGAATGTATTTAAAAGTACTTAGCTGCCGAGACCTTGAGATCAGCAAGCAAAGTGATTATAGATGACTCTTCTTTTTTTATTATTTGCTTTTTTTATGGCATGTACTTTTCAAGATGTGCTTCACCATTTTGGGGAGGTTGTTTTTGCTTGTTTTTTACCTACTGAACACTTCAAATGAGATGTTCGAATTTCATCCAAGATGTCTTTTTTTTTTCCTCGTTAGTTGACTTTGTGTATTTTTCTGCTGTGCAGTACCCTGAGTTCTTTCCAAAAAGAGAAATGTCATATTCTTAAAACATTTGCATGCTTTTGATTTATTTTTATTTGAAATGAAAGTGAAGTGCATAATTGCTTAAAATAAATTACTTAATTCTTTCTTGTAGGGATGAACCTCAAAACTCATAACAAGGATTCCTTGGAAGATGCCGTCTCTAACTCTCCGGATCCAAGTAAGCAGGAGAAAGGTTTGGAAAAAAGTTTGCATAGGTGGGAAGATAGGGAGGGAAAGGGCATGTACACATATAGAGGCATCAGGAGGTGGCAGGCAAGAAACTGAGGCTCCTACTTGGCTTTTGACAGTAGTTTATTTTGCCCTGCAGTAATTTGCAGGATCTCCCTGTACTGTGTGTCTCACTGTGATTGCAGTTCTAGATCTCTTAAGAATATGTAAGACCAGTTGTCGTATTACTTTAGAAATTCTTTCCTTACCAGACACTATTACGCAAAAAGCTTAAGCTGCTGAACTCTTGTCTGCCTCTCAATATGAAAAGTTTGCTTGGCACCAGCTAATTGAAGCAGAAGTAGTACAGTCAGTTTCTGAATTTGGTACTGTTTACTGAGGAATATCTGTCTTCATCTAATACAGAAACAAGTGCATGACTGCTTAAGAAAACATTTTCTTTATAGCGGTCTGTCCTGTATTACTTTCTCGTGCAGTGCTTCTGCTGTTAACGTTAACATTTTGATAGTAAAATAACTTTCTGTCTAGAAGATCTCTATGACAAGAAGTTAAGAATTAGTGGTTGGCCAAGTGTCTTGATAGAGATTGTTTGAGGCAAGTTAGAATGTAGTGAAGTAGTGAACTGATGGTTTAATATAATTTAGTTAGCTTTTGCTTTTCAATGTCTAGTTTTAGATCTCTGTAATCTCAAAACTGCAACATAAGTCTAGGGTAGGATTGCTTTCTAAGTTACTATTTTTCTGGTCTTCCCACCCCTCTGGATCTGTATTCTGTTTTTATAACTGTAGAAATACTCTTCTTTCCTGCTGTTGTACTATTCCAGAAAGAGGCTGGTCTGTCATTCTTTCTCTCCTCATCCCCAGCTCCTTGCAGTTGCCTAGGATGCAAAGCTGGTCTGATTTTCTTGTTCAGACTTGGAATGTTGATCTGTTTTATTAATAATGAGTAACTGCACCTGACTTGCTGTAGTTTTGGAAGAGCGGTGGCTATGTCAGCTCTAGCTTTCAATCAACAGAAAATTAAAAGTATTAACTTTGAATGCCATTTGCATGATGGGATTGAATTAGCATGTGCACTGCATTGTTTAACAACCTCTGTCTCTTTCTCTCCCTCCCTTCTTCCCGTCTTACTTTCCTTTTCTGTTCCCATTCCACCCCCTTTTTGTCCCTGTTGACTCTATGCCAACTCTGTTTTTGTCCCTCATTTTTTCTAACTTTCCTCGTCACACATTTCTTTCATCTTCCTCTGCACCCTGTTTTTTCATGGGTGACCACATATGCCCCCATTGTCTGCCCCCCCCCCAAATGATACGACGAGGCAGTTCTGACGCTGTCTGCTCCCCCCGTAGTGCCAGGCTTCTGTTGTACAGTTGGAGTGGACTGGAAATCTCTCACTACTCCGGCATGTCTTCCTCTTACCACGGACTACTTCCCTGACCGGCAGAGTCTGCAGAATGATTACACTGAGGGTTGCTATGATCTCCTCCCAGAAGCTGACATTGACAGGTTTGGCCAGCACCTCCTCTGTAAAGTAACTTGCAATTGAATCTAAGTGCTTAAGGCGCAGGTGACGGAAGAGGAACACTTTGGAGACTGTGCAAGAGAAAAATGAATTGCTAACATAGTTAGCAGCAGAATACTTAGATTTTTCTCTTTTCAGTGGTAACTTTGCACCTTTTCTGATGTTACCATCTGAGAGTATTGTGTTCTGTAAATTTTATGTTAGAAACTGTTTGCATACAAAATTTTACATCTCTTTTTTTATTCTGTTGTATTTCAATCAAAAAAATCAACCTCAAACAATCATCTTTGTTAATCTGTATTCTGGCAAGTATTTTGGAAACACTAAATGAGCAAATGCGTGTGTACGCACAGTGTTTAAGATGCTTCTCCTCACTTTCAGGGATATTTAGTTTAAAGAATCTTGGTGGAAAATAGGGTCAGTGGGATAAATAGACCTTCTCAGCTTGTCTTGGAGATCTCTGGTAACTATTTTTCAATAGGGTTGGTCTGGGTTTCTTCTGAAGCTGTCTCATCTTCTTAAACATTTTTCATACTTTGCACAACTTGTAAGACATCAGAAAGAACTGTTCATGTTGCTGCTTTATGGGAACAAACCAAAAATACTAGTCAGGGTGATTGAAATACATAGGAAATAGCAGGATTAACGAAGAAACACCTGAAAGAAGTGTCAAATGTCCCTTTATAGCAGGAGGGCGAAGTTCAGAGCAGAAGTAGTTGTAACAAGATGCCATAGTGATGTGTCTTTTAATCTCTCTGTGCTCTAGAATTCCTGCTGTGGGAGAGGGTGGAGCATTGCCTGGACACTTGCAGTTCTGGGCTCTGCTGAACATTTACAAACTGCACTGAGATTCTCTGCAAAATGCTGTAAAAGTGATCATTGGTGAATTTATTGGAAGTTTAACAACTGTTGTAAGCAAATTTGTTACTGGTTGTAAAACTGCTTTCAAAGTCATTAGTAAGTATTGCCAGACAGCTAATCATCGCCTGTTTAAAACAGAAAGGTACCCGTTTTTCTCTCCTGTTCCTGCAAGTTGGTTTTCACAGGCAGAGGGCTCCACTTGCACAGAGCCCAGTGCAGGCATAAATCCTCAATTAGGAAACACAGAGCTAAGAATAGGTGTGTGGTCAGCTTCCTTATTCTAGTCTCCTTAACCTTTGTGTTCAGGAGAGATGAGGAAGGAGTGCAGATGACAGCTCAACAGGTGTTTGAGGAGTTTATTTGTCAGCGTCTCATGCAAGGCTATCAAATTATTGTGCAATCCAAACCACAGAAACCAGCCTCGACTGTGCCACCTCCGCTCAGCAGCAGTCCCCTTTACAGTCGAGGTAAGTGACTTTGTATTGACAGTTCAGTCTTTTGTCTTTCTCTCCTTCTGTCAATCCCAGTAACATCTATGAATCAGGCATAGATGCTCATTTGAAGCCCTCTGTTCTTTTTTTTTTTTTTGTTGTTGTTGTTGTATGAAAATCTTTGCTGGGAGAGACCCTGATCTGGGGCAGCACAAACAACTCAGCTGCACCATGAAGGGACAGGTGCAGGATTTTTGAACTGTAATAAGAAACTGGCCTCACATTCATGATGGTGAACCCAGATGAGATATGACTTGAGTGCCGTTTGGGTGAATACATCTTAAGCACAATTCACATGGTGACTGCAGGGCAGGCACATCTCTAGAAGAAGGCAGACTCAAAGCTCCCGAATGTATGTATCTAGAAGCAGTTTTCTAACTGTAAAATAGTTGTGAAGGTCCCAGGTAGATAGGTGAAGCTTCGTTGTTCTGAAACCATGAGTCAGCTAAACCTAGTTAAAACCCAGAGGACTGGAGTGGTTTAAGAGGGTATCATATTCCCTTGAGAGAATCTGACTTACTGTTTGACTTCTGACTTTTTTTTTTCTGGATATTCTCTAAACAAGTCGGGGTGATACAGTGTTCATAGAGCAGGGAGTACACATGAATAGGGATATGGCTGTTATTCACTGCTTTGGGAATGAGCAGCAAGGCTCCTTTGGTAAAGTGCTGAGCTTAAGTGGTTAGTTCCAGTAATGAATCAGAGAGGAAGCGAAAGCGGAGCCCAGCTTTACCATCATACCTACCAGTTTGTCAGCACTTTGTATTGTCTGTTCTCTAGTTGTCCTGACTAGACAAGGTCTATATTGGGGGTGTATGAATTGTGAATGCCCTTCTTTGGTTGTCATAGTAGCAATTCTTAACTGTAAAAACAAAAGGCTCATTGTGCATATGTTGCTTAAAAAGGTGACCTGAAAGATGGCTTGTAGTTTGTCTTGAGTTCAGATGCTCAGTTCTGGAGTCTCTTTCTATAGGTAGGGTTTGTTGACAAAGTTCTGACTATTGCAGTAAGCTGAAAGGGGGTGTGTTTTGCTTCTTACAATTAGGTCTTGTATCAAGAAATCGACCTGAGGAAGAAGATCAGTACTGGCTGAGTATGGGCCGTACTTTCCACAAAGTGACGTTAAAAGACAAAATAATTACTGTGACTCGATACCTGCCAAAGTGAGTATCTCTGGTTGAGCAGTTTGCTATCAATGTTCACATGAACAGGCTTTTCCAGCTGCCTGTACTTGCTCAAAAGAACGTAGTGTAGAACCTTCTTTCTCTTCAGGAGAAGAAAGAGAAGCACTGCTATTGATGATACTGAGATTAATGTTTGCATTTTCTCTTTTAGATATCCATATGAATCTGCTCAGATAAACTACACTTACAGCTTGTGCCCCTCACACTCTGACTCTGAATTCGTCTCTTGCTGGGTAGAATTTTCCCATGAGAGACTAGAAGAGTACAAATGGAATTACTTGGATCAGTATATCTGCTCTGCTGGCTCTGAGGATTTCAGGTGAGATCTCCTTTTCCATCCAGACTGTTCTGTGTCCTAATTGCCTCTTCTCCTTTTTGACCTAAAATTTCTTCAACAAGTTCAACCTACAAATGCTCGCCACCCCAGGGAGAGCAACTGGCCTGCTTTCACTTGTGTGGTGCTAGCAGCTGTTGCCTTGTAGGGATCTTAGTCTATGTTGCTGTTGCATTATCTAATCTTTGCTACAAAGTCTTGATCACAAAATTCAACGTGATTTTTTTCCCCTGTGCTATAAATGCAAACAAATATGTGGCATTTTGTACCACACAAATGCTTTTCTTGGCTTCTTACTCATTTCTGGGTCTGACTCAAAACTTCCATTTAGTTTGAATCTGTTGGAGGCTTGCTTGAGTCCAAGGTGTAGCTTGACTGTAGTCCTACTCCTAAGCTATGTAGACCAGGGCTTCTTATTAGCAATGTGGAGTATCTCCACTAGTGTCAATAGCCTTTTTGATATCTTCTCTCAACAAAACCAGTCTTTCTTTATTTCTTTTCAGGTCTCAGTCAAAATGCCTCCTACTGTAATGTGTAACTTTAAAATTCCTTTTTCTTCACTTATTTTTAGAGAAAAAAAAACCTTTGTAGCCTGTCTTTTACAGAAAAGAAAACATACCTCTGTGATGCGATTACTCTGAAGATAGCCTTGTTTTCTCTTCTGCATATCAATGTTTTAATAGTCCTCAGTGATATTCATATTGCTGACCATTCCTTTGCATATCTGCTCTTTGTCACTCAGGGACAGCAAAATGATACTGTTGCTATACTTGCTGAAATTTACAGCAGATAGATACGTACTTTATTTAATGTAAAATCCTTCATAGGAAACTGTGCTGAACTCTGTCCTGTCTTCCGTGTTCCTTCAGCCTTATTGAGTCACTGAAATTTTGGAGGACCCGCTTTCTGCTTCTGCCTGCCTGCATCAGTGCCACAAAGCGCATTATGGAAGGAGAAGTGCACTGCGATGTGTATGGTGACAAGCCCCGTTCTGATGAGGAGGAGTGGCAGCTCCTAGATGGATTCATTCGCTTTGTGGAGGGTTTGAACCGCATTCGTAGACGCCATCGATCTGATCGAATGATTCGAGTGAGTCAGCTTTTAGTTGGGTGGGAAGCTGAGCCATCTTATGAAGCATTAATACAGAGGCCCTGAGACAATCCCAAGCAAGATGGGGGTATATGTGTGTGTATGTGTGGGTAATCCATACATAAAGCACAGTGCTGACTGATGTACTATTTCAGATTTCAAATAGTATGGCCTTGTTAACACCTTGCTATTCTTGAACTAATTAAATTTACCTGGAATGGGTATCCCGTGCTGCTGTGGCTGGAACCAGAAGCAGAACAGTTAGCTCGCTCAATGAGAAGCCAAGCTCTTCTGCATTGTGTAGTCATGCCTTAGCCTGTTGGTGCTCTGTTTTTTCCTCAGCTGATCTTCTCTTACCACAAGCCTGATATCACCTTTTTTCAAGTATGCTTTGCTTTGTGCTGTAGATATGGTTAGCCTGGACACATCATTGCACCTTGTGATGCAGATAATTGATAAAAAGGGATCTCTAAGGTAGTTACGCTGGTAACTTCCAGCTGGGTTGGCTGTGTGCTGCAGACTTAGGAAAAGGCTTGTGAAAAGAGAACCATATGGGTGAATTCCTGGTGAACAGTGGTTTCAAGAGGGTTATGAGAAACTAATTAGTGTGTATCAAATTCTTTTCCAGTTCACACACTGAATGGGATGAGTGAATCCACCTTTTCCAAAATAACATCCGTTTTATTTTGAGAATAGCATCCACACAAGACACTAGGCTGTTCCATTTCATGTGTATCTAGGGTTTAACTCCCTTTTGAAAGTGTGCCTAATAAAGCCCTGCTGACGTGAGATGTTGTGTTCTTGCTTACTAGTTAAGCCTAGCTTGACTAAGTCAGTGCTTTCATTTTTTCTTTGTTAGAAAGGGTCTGCCATGAAAGGCTTGCAGATTGCTGGTCCAATTCCCACCCACTCTCTGGAGCAGTCTGGGCCTCCCATTGGGAAGAAAGGAACCTCAGCACTCTCGGCTCTGCTGCAGATGGAAGCCAGTCAGAAGTGAGTCTCTACAACTAGGCTGTGTGAAGAGCTCTAGAACTTCCTTCCTACATATTCCACCTGGGCTGGCTAAAGCGGATTTGGGGAACTTTGCCTCAAAAAAAGGGATGTGGGATCCTGCTTCTTTAATATACTTGTGGCAGGACTAGGGAAATACGGGCTTTTGCAGTGACTTCCGTTTATTATGTTCTCATGAATAGAATGAATACCAAAGACTAGAAAGGAACATGGAGAGTAGAGAAGTGAATGTCCAGTAATTTAGAAGTAGCATCTATGTCCATTACACATTGGATTTGTCATCTATTTGTGATTTGCCAGTACAGTTGTATCCACATAAGAAGAGCTTAACTGGGACATAAATGTATGCAAGTAGACCACACCAGTTGCGTAGTCTCAGTATAAACACTGGGTAACAAATACAGCCTAAAGAAAATAGCTTGTTTGCACTGATAACATCTATTAAGATATCTGTGAAACTTCCGAGGTTCTTTCTCAGTACTGATCTAGAATTGTTCAAAGAAACTCAGAGTACTAATACCTGATACACTGTAGACACAATTTAAAACATTATTCCCATTAAATACATGATAAGGTAGTATTACACATGCATAATGAAACTGAGTAAGTTCAAGGGTCTATGTTGTTTATGTGGGATAAAATGTACGTACAGAACATTGGATTGATTCTGTGCTTCAGAGTGTAGGAAAGCAAATGTCTGAAAATAGAGTAGTACCCATCTGCAACAGTTGCCTTCAGGTGGAAGCAGACACAGAGTATGTTTGAACAAACTCTGGATTCCCTCCTTTTGTTTTAGGACACTGGGGGAGCAGCAAGCAGCAATGCTTTCTGGGAAGAGCTCTGGGCAGCCTTCGGAGAGCGGGAGCATTGCTATCACACCCACCTTTATGGACAGCCCTCGTAAGGTAAAGACTTTCTGGTCTTTCTTTAGCTACTGTTTTTGCATAGGAATTTCTCAAATAGAAGAAGATTGTTTCTCTAAGCACGTGGCTACATCATACCACATCTTACGCTCCAGTCTAGCAAGGACTGGTCCTGTACCGGGGATGCCCTTAAGCCTTTGTGTGCAGGGGCATAAGAAGAGGTTGGGGCACAACCATCCTTCAGTTCTTTAATACTGTGTCAATGAGATGGAATCTCTGGGGTGCTCTCTCAGTGTGTTTTGCTAATTTAAGTGGTATTTGTTAATTAGTCCATTTCCTTTTCCGGTAGCACATTTCATTTCAGTCAGGGTTTGATTTTTAGATTTACTATTACAGTGCTGTCTGCATCCATATGAAGGCTGTCTTTAAGAGCAAAATCAAGCTCTAAACTGTGACTGTGTGAAGCTTCCGTGGAATTTTAACAGCAGGAACTGCAGGCACTTGCAGCTGCGCAGAGGAGAGGATGTGCTCTTGAGTAGAGATTTAGATGTCATTCCTTCACTGGCTGGACTCCAGGTGGGAGAAAACTGTCTTCCTGGAGCTCTCTTCAGACACTTAAAGAAAAGACTGTGCTATCCCTCAGCCTTCCTGTCAACTGTCCTGTGAGTGCCAGGAGAGCAGAAACTCCACCTCCAAGTCCAATCAGAAATATTTGGTTATTTCTCTGTATTCTGGCTTGAATGTCTTTCAGCAGAAGTAACAAGGAACTGAAAAAAGATACAGCACTTATGTGACCTGTCTTTGGGTTCAACAGTTGAAGTATTGCAAAGAAAAAGTTCTCAGATTCCCCAATATCAACTTAACCATGTCTTTCAGTATTTTTCTCTTAGCAGCTAGTGTTTCCACATCCACCCTTTTCGGCCACCACCAAGTACAAGTGTTGTGTTATTCTGGAGACCTGGATATTGCTAGTTGAAGTGATAGTGGAACTGTAGTCATCTTAGTAATAGACACCTATTTGTAGAATGAGAGCATTATCAAAACACAGATGAGATCCTGGAGCAGGTCTTGCTAGGCTTGGAAAAAGTAGGTGCAGAAACTGACTTGAGGTATGTTTGCAAACTTCAGGCTTTGTGTTCTCCTCTTCTACCATTTTGGAAAATCAGCTTCATCAAACTTCCCTCTTTAAATACCGAAGTTGTAGGTATCTCTTTTTACCAGTAAAACTGGTGAAAGTTCCACGTAGGACACAGGACAGAGAGTGTTGTGTCCGGTTGTTCTGCACGGCAGAGGGAAAAAGGCAAAATTGGCTTCCTTAGCAATGGCACCCTAGTGTGTTGGAAACAAAGTAGCAGACCTTGTGCTACCAGCAAAGGCTAGTAAGCAAATATGGTCTTGTGTAATTTTAAAAGTAACTGTATCCAAAAGCCTTTCTGGAGGGCTAACTGGAGAATCTGGAAGAGTGCATTATCACTTGAAAGCCTTTCACACTACAGTAGTAAACACTCCAATAAATATTTACACCTAGGGTCTGGGAGAGGAGCAGTTGGGATCTCCAAATTGATGGCTCATGTTTCTTGGAAAGATGCTGGTGGACAGGTAGCCTTGTGAAGCAACTTTGTGCTCACTTCGAAATATGAGCAAGTGTGTGCTTCGTGTTCCCAGGACAACATAACCGCTTTAGGACTCACCAGCATGGGTATGTCTGTTGGCTGTCTGGAAACTTGCAGCTGAAATACTGACAAATTGTCACAGCTGTGTGCACTGTCAGCAGCCAAGGGAGTAAGTGCTTTTCTAGGATGCCATTCAGTGCTGGAGTTATTCCAAAACAGAACTGAGCCACTGGCTCCACCTTTACTCTGTTTCAAGAGTAGAACTGACAAGTCACTTCAGCCAGTTCTGGGCAATACAGTATGATTTTAACACCGTGAGTTAGCTTGATACGTAATCTGTTTGGGAAGTCTTCGCCCTTATGGATACAGGGTGCTTGGCTCTGCTTCTGCACTGCGCAAATTGCCAGCCATGTAACTCTGGTGTTGATTTTTTCCAGAAAATGTTTTATAAAGTAAGCATCATCTTAACTGCAGGCTAGACAAAGTATTGTGCCTAGGGAACAGAATAAAGAATTGCAAATAGGGAATGAAAATCTAGTTGAGTTCCACTGCATTGTCTCATGTGATAAGAGAATCTTGACGCATCTTTGAATAGCAGCCGGGGATAAATTAATCCAGGGTTTGCAAGCAGGCGGGGAACATAGCACAGGCAGTGTCTGTTTAATTTTGCAAGAAGTACTAAACACAATGTTGGAAAGATCTTTGTGATTAATTTTTCTTCCCTTTCCTTTGCACCATACCAGACCTGCATTTGAGAGGGGAAGAGTGAGAGTGTGCTTTCTGAAAAGAGCTTCTTTGCCTCTCCCTCTTTATCATTTGAATGACTGACAGACTAGAAAAAAAGCTGTTCCTCTTTGGATATTTGTCATTACACATGCAGTTCTACAGGTTTCTCTATCACTATTCAGCTTTGCATTTGGGATGGAAACCCACTTGCTTTAGTCTTTCTCCTGTGAAGTGTGGAGGGAAGGCTGTAGTTTCAATTGGCTTCTGATCAGTGTGGTTTTCAAAACTTTGGAAAAGCAGCTACGCTAAGGAAGAGCAATGTCTTGTTACAGAGAGAAGAAAGTAAGGGTATGTGTGTGAGTAGATCCTGATGCTCTGCATTCTGCTGCACCTGACGTTCTGGGTCTGTTTGAGATTTGCATTCTCCTCATACTTTCTCTCTGTGGTCATTTCATACTTGCACAACTTTGTATTTGCTTTTCTTCAACTCCTTGTTCCTATTACTGTTGCCATTAATGGGCCTCCTTCCTCTGATGCCTTCAGGATGGGGCCTTCTTTATGGATTTTGTTCGCAGCCCACGCACAGCTTCAACCTTCTACTCACAGGTTAGTTTTGAATGGGGTCTTGTCATCTCTGGCTTTTGGGCTGAGGTGATGGAGAGTATTTGTTGTCCTGAGCTTGCCACGTGGGGAACCTGTGTTAGTTTCCAGATCTGCTCGTTAAGAGGGAGATGTGCAGCATTAGTAGGACAAAGTGGCTGGTGGTGGTGGATGCGACTATTTCCTTCCACCATTCAATACTTGTGATGTGCTTTGGCTGTTCATGTGCGCTGCCTTACTGTCCTTTGCAGTACTGTCTTGTCAACTACTGAAGCTTCTCTTTTTGTGTCTCAGTAATTACTTGTTTTCCATCTTCCCTTGCTAAACAAAATGGCAACAGCTTACCCATCTCGTTCTTGGCTAAATTTCTTCTGTGGTATTTGACTGACAGGTGGCTCTGGGGAGATTCAAGTCAAATTGTGTCCTTGGACTCTTGAATAACTGAGAGCTGAAAATATTGGTGTCGTCTTGATTTAAAAGAATCATCGTGACAGAAGTTGTTTGTACACTTAACACCAGTTAGGAGTTAGCAATAATGCAGTGTGTCCATAGAACATACTGCTGGTTGAAGTGAGTTCTGAGGAGGGAGAGTGGATTTAGCTGGCTGTGGGGACTGTAGATTCCACGTTGGAGCATCTGCCGGTTTTGGCTGCCCAAAAAAGGACATCTGCCATTGCAGAGCGAGAGATCTTTGGGGTGTGAGAAATGGCATAAGTAAAGGACTCTGGTCTGGTTATCAGACCTAAGTCGAACTACCAGCTTTGTGATTTTTAGCTGTGCGTGTGTTGTGGATTCATCATGGCAGATCAGCCCTCGTATTTACACCAGCTTGAGTTACTGAGTTACTCTGCTGTTCGTGTTCCTCTCCCCCACCTCTCTAGCTTTTATATAATATGCCTTTCCTAAACCATACGTGTTAATGACAGATGGCAATTACAGCCTGTACTTTGCTGAATCTTTCAGCATTCATGTTCTTTCTGAAATGATTTTATGTTAATTTTTGTGAACTATTCAGTCTACCGTTGGAATAGTGCAAGTGTTCCTGCGGGAGGAAAGTGTTCTTGTTGTCTTGGCGACATAGGTGTGGGTGGGTGCCAACCAGCCTCCTGATACTACCCTAAGAAAGGAAGGAAGATGAGCTGATTTTGTGCATTATGAAACTTGAATTCCGTGTGATACATTTGCATATTTTCATCTGAGAGTTAGACTTGAAACTATTTTTTCTAACTGCTTACTACTTTCCCATAGTGATTAAGTTTCCTGTTCTGTCCATTGCATGTTTACAACCACAGTTTTTCACTCAAGTTAAAAATGTCAGGTTGGTGTTGCTGGTTTGCCAGTAGTTCTCTGAACGCAGTGGTTGCTGGGTTGGTGATCCTGATCTTTACTGGGATCTGAATTTTGTGTTTGTCAGTAGCTCTGTAGTGATGATAAAAGAAAGACAGTATTTATCCTTTCTGCATATGCTTGTGCTTGACTTACAGTATTGCTTGTTGTTAACTAACTTGAGCTGAGGTACAGATGATGTCTGGAGGGGAGAAAATGGGAAACAGATGACATTATACATTTCTTAAAGGTGTTGCTGTGTTTACTACTTGCAGGTCTCTATAGATCAGTCAGTTCCTGCAACCTCAGATGGCAACACATCGGTAAACACGGGGCAGTTACCTGATAGGGGCAACACGCAGACCTTGGGAAGCTCCCAGAACGTTGCTGACCAAGGATATACCACAGCTGGTGCTGCAGAGGGCAGGTAAGAAAAGCACAGCAGTGCTACACTGCAGTTCTGTTCAGTTACATTCCCCTTTCTGGTGTCAAGGAATGGGTACTAAAACAGGAACCCGCAAACAAGATGTGCCGTCTCTGTCAGCAGTAGAAGGGGCTTGTCACAAGACCTTAATGCAGCATTTCCACATGTAGAAAGAGCGGTAGTAAAATAAGCCTTGCAACCCAGTTTTCCAGAATTAAATGAACACGAGGCCTGATTTCCCCACCCACAAAAAGAGCTTCATTCTTCAAGAAATGGAGAATGAATAAATTCCATTTCTGAAATCTGTTAGCAGAAAACCAGGCTTTGAGTTGACATCTGTCTTCTGTCTGTTTTAGCAAAGGGGGACCCTGCAGGTCTAATTGGATCAAGTAGACTGATGAAATCCAAGAAGTTCTAACCTGGAGGCGAGACACCGGGGAGGAAGCAACATTAAAAATAAACTATATTAGCGCCTGTTTCCTGCGGTTGTATATTACAGTAAAGAAAAAGCCAACCTCAAATGTTTGCTCTCAATTGCTCCTGAGTACGGCTGTATATAATACAGTGTGCACTGCGTCAATGTAGCAATGACCTGACAACCTCAGGGGGAAAATAGAGGTCTGATGCTATTAGTTTTCCTTCTTTAGTTGAAAAAGGAAATAAATGTGGCAAAGTCATTGTTGGGAAGAGAAGAGAGAGCGTTTTTCTTAAGTGTACATATTTCAACAAATCTGGCATCTTCCTTGATTTTTGAACATGCTTCTGTTTACATCCCAGCTCTCAGCAGTGTTCGGCAAGCACTCTGACTTCCTCCTCCACCTTGATGGAGATTCTCGAAGCCATGAAACACCCCACGTAAGTTTTTAATATAAATATGCTTAACATCTGTCTAGATGTTTTGTAAGAGGAGATGAGGCATGGAATCACTCAAAGGAAAGCTCCATGTCAGCTGTGGAGGAGTTTCAAGCTTCCTTTTGTTACTCAGTTCCAATCTCCAGTAAGGAATTCTATAGAAATTGAGGTATGAGTATTGCTATAGAGACTTCAATTATTAGAATCCCAGAATCTTGTCAAAGCAAGAATTCTCAGTAAGACACTAAAGTGCTGGCAATGTCAGCTCTTCATCTTGTTATCAGAAGCTAATGATATGTCACTCTGGGGCCATTGTGTGTTTCTTTTCCTGTATCTTTAACCCCTCCTTTTTTTTCCCCAGCAGTGATTTTTGTCTTTGTAACTTAAAAGAACTATCAATCGGTCCATGTTAACATGTGTGACTTGCTGTGATTCAGCACAGGGATCCAGCTTCTCTCTGAACAGAAGGGCCTCTCTCCGTACTGTTTCATCAGTGCAGAAGTTGTACACTGGCTGGTGAATAATGTGGAGGGTGTGCAAACCCAAGCCATGGCGATTGACATAATGCAGGTAAGAGAACTATCAAGGGGTGTATGAAGGACCAGAAATACCTCACTCTGTGAAGCAACTAGAATTGTAGAGGAAAGCATAGCAATAATTTCTGTTTCTTATTAAAATCCTCTTATTGATAGGTATTGAAAACAGTATTCAGCAGAATGAGGTAATGATGTCGTGTTTTGGATTCCCTATCACAAAACAGCAGCATACTCTTCAGTAGTAATATCTATTATTTTTTCCACTTATATATGATGACAGTTCTGTGTATAACCTCCAGTTAGCTAGCAGTTACCAAGAACTCTTTATTGTATTAGAATTATGAGGCACTACAGTGTGATTCGTTTTGGTTTTTATTCTGGTAATTAGTCAATGAAGTTGTAATAAAAACAACATATGACCTGTCCTTTACGGATGCTGAAGTATACACACTTTATGCAAGATACACTGCTTGTGTTCGTGAATTTTTTTCTTCCCTATCAAACTGTGTCAGGGGCAGAAGGTTGGAAATGTTTTGGAGTTCATTCCTCTGCTGAGATCCCATATCAATTAACGGAGAACCTAGAATGTTTTCAGATTCTTACTTTCCTATAAATCCATCTGTAAAACCAGAGCAGGGTAAGGCAGGAAGGCAGACATCTGCGGAAAGGTCAAAGGCAATTTCTCAGGGAGATAAGGACTTGCTACATTTACTGAATATCAAGAGATAACATTGCTGATATTCTCATTAGGCACGTATCTGGACAAAAAGATGTCAAGGAAAAGAAAATTATTTCCTAATGTTCTCTAACAACCTTTTTATGTAACTGGAAGAGTGACTTCTCCTTTTTTTATCGTGTTTGCTCTGTTCTCTTTTTTTTGTTCAGAAAATGCTAGAAGAACAGCTTATTGTCCATGCATCTGGAGAAGCTTTACGAACCTTTATTTACGGCTTTTATTTTTACAAGATTGTTGTGGACAAAGAACCAGACCGAGGTCAGCATTGTGTTATTACAAGACTTTCCTCATTATCCCTTTGCATAATCACTAGCTGTACTTGATTCTTATGGGCGCTGCAGCAGAAATGCACTGTGGGAGCAACCAAAAACACTGCTCTAAAGAGAGTCAAAGAAACTCAGCCTTTTTGGTTTTTTAAAAACAAAAGGAATTTTTTTTTTCTTCCCCTTTTTCAGAAAGAACTACATCTCTTTCTTGGTCTTGAACGCTTGTTTCTAACTGTGATCTGTCCTTCCCCTTGCTTTTTGTTCAGTGGGCATGCAGCAGCCTGCTATGTGGCACACAGCTGCTATGGATGACTTCTCCGCCTTCCAGAGGAAATGGTTTGAGGTGGCATTTGTGGCAGAAGAGCTCCTGCACTCAGAAATCCCAGCGTTTTTCCTGCCCTGGTTGCCCAGCCGCCCAGCCTCCTATGCAAGTAGGCACAGTTCCTTTAGCCGCAGTTTCGGAGGACGGAGCCAGGCAGCTGCACTATTAGGTAGATGCACGGCACAGGTGACAGCTGGGGAAGTTCAAGGGGATAGTTTGAAAGGGGAAGAGCAGCCAGCCAAGGGTATGATCTCACGTGGACCAGCAATAAAGCTGCAAATTTCATGCTGGCCTTACATGCGTCTTGCACGTGGACTTGTTCGCATATGCTGGAGGTGTGTTTCACTGGCTGAGCAGGCAATTTTTGCTTCTGAGTACTGGAATACAGTAAAAAGTATTTTTTAAATATTCCTTGTTCCTGAATGTCCCTCCCATGTTATCCTCTAGAATTCAGAGAGGAAAATACTGACTTTGTCTCCTTGACGGATCCAGAGAGACTCTTTGCAACCTGTGATGAGCATGGAGGGATAAGTTGTGAGAACAGCAGAGCAATCAAACTGTACCTAAAGTGACATGCCTAATTGCTTCTCAATGGCAAAAGCCACAGTGAGATCCAGATGTGTTAGAGAAGTGCTGGAGGCTTCTCGGCTAATCTGAGTCACGTATAGCCAGACTCCCTATATTAAAGTCCGGGAAGCCCAGCTACAAATGATCCCTGCAGAGTGTGGAAGCAGTAGGGCTTGCGTATGGAAGATCTTGCTGCTGGGCAAGATACCATTATAATATCTAAAGTTCTGTAATGTGTGAAGTATAACACTGACTATCTCTAACAGCCTGTGAAACACACTGGCTGCATGACTGACTGTGTTGCTTCATCAGCTTTTTGTTGCATTTCCAGGCCAGCCTGAGTCACTTGCTTTTGTTCCTCTTTCACTGTTCTAAATTACAAGAAAAAAATCATTGCTATGGAACTGCAACTTCAGATTTATTTAGATGCATCTTTTAAAGGCCTATCAATTAAGGATAAAAGAAAATTCTGCTGTTCTCCTGTTTTGTCTATTCGACATTCTGCGGAGAAATGAGTTCCTGCTGGTGTAGTATCTCTTAAATCTGAAGTTACAGTAATCCTTGTGTATTTCTGAAAGCCTTGTTTGAAGAGGAACAGCATCAGAAATGGGAAAGTGTTAAGGACAGGAAGTCTGAACTAATGGTTAATTCCCTGAAGCCAACATATGCAGGATCTTTTTCCCTGTCACACAATAAATCTGTTGCCTTGGCTGGTATACAACCTCATTAGCTCAATGATTGGCCAGAGCTGAAGCCTGAAAGTAGGCTGGCGTGAAAGTATTGTGAAGCCTGGAGGTGCTTGGGCCAGATCCTGTTCCTGCTTTGATCTCTTACTCGCTGTTTAGCCCAAGAAAACCACTTCACTTTTCTGTGTCTGTCCTCTTTTGTGAGATAAGACGACTGAGACTCAGTAAGCTTGCACCTGGGGAAATGGGCAAAGAAAGAAGGGTGCTTTAGCACCCCTCTCACCTTTTCTTTAACGCCAGCCAGGGCAGAGTGTATTCCCTCAGCATGTGATGTAGTTACATGCCTGTGTAGCCCTCCTTTTTCGTTTCAGTTGGAATTATGTCCATTCTGCTGTTTCACTAATTTTCAATCCTTGGATGAATGAAAAATGCCTCCAGATTGCTCACATGCAGTCTGGTTATTCCAGGAATAATAGTTTCTTGGAGAAATATCCAGTGTGGAACTTTTTTCTTATAAAGGAACTGGTTTAACTGATGTTTCTGTGCTGTCCCTCTTCTAAACAATATTCCAAAAACAACTTTACCAGTTCATCTGAGGCAAGGAGCTTTACTAAACCCAGATGACCTCTGGTCCACGTGACTTCATTTGTTCCTCTCTTGGCTTTGATTTGGTTGTGGTTTTTATTTCTTCCCCTCCCCACCTTCCCTAAATGTCAGGCTGTGACATAAAATTGCATGCAAGCATTGGGAGCTCTGGAACAAGCTCCGTGTATCTCTAAAATCTTTATCCCTCCCAATTCCCCTATCACCTGCCCAATGATTGTCCCCTTTCCCTTCCCAGTGGAAGTCTGACCTGTGATATACCTAATCTTGTCCCTTTTGATTTATAGCAATGCATGCACTAGCAGTTGTAGTCATGTATGTAGTGTAGTCTGTGACTGGAGAATAACCTGCCTGCTCCTCTCCGATTTCCTCAATAAATCATTAGTTAAATACTCAATGGTACAAGACAATTGGGAAGCAGGTGAGTCCTCTTAAAATCAGATCTACAAAAGCCAGAGTTTATTCTATTAAAATGAAGGTGTTTTTAATCTGAAGCTTCTAAATTCAGACACATGGATATTTCTCACAATTTTTTAAGGTCCTTTTGATTAGCTCATCTGGTTGGACTCTGTTCCTGTTGCTTTGCCTGTGAATTACAGCTGCAGGCAAGGTGGAGAGAGAAGCTCCAGCCCTAATGGGGAGTCTGCGTTATCTGGAAAAAGGAACAGCCTAAGGGAGCAGGGAGCTCATTCTTCACAGTGTGCTAGTTTGGGCGCACTGGACTGTGGTGTTATCACTGACCTCTTAGCTAATGACCAGCATCTACCTGACTGAGCTGCTTTCGCTTTACAGCTTTTGGGATATTGTTTACCACCGTACTTCGTTACAAAACTGGCACCGTAACCTTCTAACCACAAGCTTTGCATTCACAGTGGTATTCCACTGAAAAGGAACAAGAAAATGAAAATCACAAGATGGTGGTCTGTCTAATACCAGACCAACTCAGAAATTGATGATACATTTTTCCAAAGATGAAAATGGATCTTATTTACAAAACAAAACTGGGTGATGTTCTTCCATTTTTATTGGAGTTTTTCTTTTTTTTTCTTTTTTTTTTTTCCTGCAATAATAGCAATATAAAGGATTTTCTTATAATCTTGAAAACTGTCTCCAGCTAACTTGCAGTAGAAGTGAAGGTGGAAACTTTCCATCTACCTTGAGGAAGAACTTCAATCGGTTTTTTTTAAATGCCATTAAGCCATTAAATTATAAGGTCATTTAAAAGCTGACCATATAAAAGGGTGCACATCTTCCTCTTCTTAAGTGAGAAATAACAATATCCATCCCTTATGCATGCAATAAAAAAAAAAAAGGCAAAGATTTTTCAATAGTAGTATTGCAGCCCTTTGTTTTGTGTCAATTTTTAACATTATAGAAATGTTAAATTATCTATTTGCCTAAAGAAAAGTTGAAAGTGACAATGTGGTTCATAGCAGGACTTTGGTCTCAAAGTCAGGAGATCTCGGTTCTGTCCCTGGCCTTGCTGTATGACAGCAGCCAGGTCACTTCCACTTTCTGTGCTTCTCTTTCTCTCTTGCCTGATACTGGAGATTTTCTTTCACTGAGATGCTGGGGTGTAGGGCACAAAGGGGGCTGGATCTTGGGCGCTATCCCAGCACTTACTGCAAAGCAATAGAAGGTCTTGCAGCGATCCTAACGCTGCTGCATGAGTCTTGGCTGACTTTTCATGCTTTTACAAAAAGTGTTGGATGAGCAGTTTTAGCAATGCGGTAATGGGGGATATTGATATGGGGTTAAAGAAACAAGAAGTTTAACTTCTGATCTCGTTTAGCTGTGGAAAGTCCTGGAATGCTCCTGCGCTGTGTAACAGCACCCTGTTATGATTTCTGGTGAAGGCATATAGAAATACAAAAACTAATTTGTAATGTCTTGGGTATGAAGGAGCTAATGTTGTCTAGCCATATTTAATTATGGCACCGGTCGCTTATTGATTAGCTGCTTGACTCTGTTCTGTCTCATTATTGCAGCTGAAATGTCTTTTGACTGCTTGGGGAGGTAATTCTGTGGCACAGACCCCTGATACGAGTAATACTTAAGCTTTTTGTCTTTTGTGATCTGGATGAGCAGCATTCTGGGACTATTCTGCTAGCCCAATAAATATTTGGGGAGGAGTGGGAGGACAAATTAATTTCAAATAACTTGTCTTGTTCCTTCTGTTCTCTTCATCCTGTCTCCCACCCTCTCTTTAATGCATCTTTCAAACGTACCCCTATTCCTTGGCTGCGTAGCTGCCACTGTGCCTGAGCAACGGACAGTGACGCTTGATGTGGATGTGAATAACCGCACTGACCGTTTGGAGTGGTGCAGTTGTTATTACCATGGCAATTTCTCCCTGAATGCTGCCTTTGAAATCAAGTTACACTGGATGGCAGTGACTGCAGCTGTTCTTTTTGAGATGGTAAGAGTCCTCGTGTTCTGGGTGGCTGCAATAACGCCTGTCTGGCCTCTGTATCCCTTAGACTACTGGGGACGTCATGTGAAGTTGATGGGAGGTATTAAGGGAGAGACACTGGGTTGGTTCTGCCCTTATTTCCCTAATTTTTACTGATGGTCATTAGCATTGCTGCATCTGGTTATCCTTTGTCATGCTATCTGTAGTCATTCTGTATGCAGGGTAGTGTTCTGCTTTTAGTGGGTTTCATGCAGAATATGCAGAGATCAGTACAGGTCAAGGTGACATTTAAGTCCCCCTTAGGCAAATCTTAAGCCGTGAGCTGGGTCTTTGAAAAGGAACCTATTTCACATTGCATTCTCTCTATCCCCAAGCCTGAAAACTTTAAATCGCAGTGGAATTGCTTTCATGACAGGGCTTTTCCAGGCAATGTGTTCGTGTTCAGCAATGCTTTTTAGCTTTTTTTTAAAAATAAAAATAAAAAAAAACACAAAAAAACCCTTGCTGAAAACATTTTGAATTGAAAATGCAAGCAGTTTATGTTGCTTTTTGTTTAATTTTTAGATTTGTTTTTTTAATTGTCCTTTTGTAGCTTCTGTAGGTTTTACTGCAGCCAGCCAAATTAGCACTAGGTGATTGTTTTTGCTTTTATTTAAAATCTATTGCACTGTTCCGGTAAAGCAGCAGTGCTTAGCCACTGATGATAAGTAGGCTGAATCAGTTCCTGAAAAATGTCCTATTTTAAAGTGCTTTCTGATTGATGTGGCACTTAAAAAAGGAAAGCCTGGTGTCTTGTGCTTGTACTGCTTTGCTTACAAGGACGCTTGTGTGCTTGCCATGCAAAGCAAACTGAGCCTGTGGAGAATTGAGCATGTCTGATCTATTCTCGGGGAATGAGTTGCTCCTATAGCACATAAGTGCCCTTATTCAGTTTGACATATGTCGTAAGATTTGTTGTTTGAATCTTTTCTCAGGTTCAGGGTTGGCATCGGAAAGCCACGTCCTGTGGTTTCTTGCTAGTTCCAGTCTTGGAAGGCCCATTTGCATTGCCCAGTTACTTATATGGAGACCCACTTCGAGCTCAGTTGTTCATCCCACTCAATGTTAGCTGCTTGTTGAAGGAGGGTAGCGAGCATTTGTTTGATGGTAAGAGATGGTCTTTGTTTTACCCCTTGGTATACTTTTCTGCAAGCAGGTCCCTTCTGGCGTGTAGCTGAAATGAAGAACCTCATTTACCAGACGTGCATTAGCTGGATGAAGGGCCTGTTTTTACATTTCAGCAGCCACCCTCAGGAAGGTGGTGCTCAGAGGCAGCTGTGCTGGCAGGCTAATCAGCATGCAACAGTGTATGAAGTTGGCAGCAAGAAGTGCCAAGTCTCCCAAGTGATCTTTTTTGCCATAATGTTGCATACTGTTATAGAACCTATATCAAGCAGTTATTCTGTTTGAGGTGATGTTATACAGCCAGTCTGTTTTGCTGGTAGACCCTACCCACAGCTGCTCTGCATTTGTATCCTGTATTTGTTTATTCTCCTCCTCAGTGAGATTAGAGTTTCACGACTGTCATCCTCTTTTTTTTGTTGCCATGGTTACATTCACGGTAAGGGTGTTTGCACATGCGATTAAGAGCTAGAAACTGCAATCTCCTTTTCTGCAATGTGACCTCTCCCTTTTGAGTGACGCTGTTCTGGTAAGTCTCAGGTGGAAGCTCAAAAATCAGAGAGCTCTGTCCCCATGCAGAGAGGCAAAATTGCATTGTGAGAAGGGACAATTAGCAAAAAGCTCTGTTTTAAAACAGTAAAGATGATAGTTTTCTTTATTTTCATTAACCCTTGACCCAGTGTCCAGGTGTAAATGTAAAACAATTAGTGACAAATCCATATGCTGTGTGGTCACTGTAGCCCCACTGACTTTGAACTAAGTACTTTCAGAGCAGTCTGTGGTGATACACAGCAGCCCACTTTCCTTCCTTGCCCCCTCCCACACACCCCATGATGTTCCTCTCCTTTGTCTCGAGAGACACAAAAGCTAAATTTGGGGATGAATCTGCTACTGGAGTGTACAAGACACATCTCTAATAAGATGCCATTCAGGGGACAGCTGACAGAAAGAAGTGTGACTAGAAGAAATGGCTAGAAAAAACAAAGTGCACAGAGGTCTTCTGAGGAAAACTGAAGTCTTGAAAAAGAAGGAAATAAAGTGGCTTTACTAGGTGATTGTTACCTTTTTGTTTGTTTCAGGCTTCGAACCAGAAACATACTGGGACCGCATGCATCTCCTCCAGGAAGCAATAGCATACAGGTACGTACAGAGCAGACTGACTGAAAGGTTCGTATCTCCCTGGATAACGCAGGATGAAGACCTACGCTGAACAGTCACTCCTGAGTCATGTGGGTTCTGTGCCGTCTGCCTCCTTGAAGTCTGCTTGCAGATTATTAGACTAAAATATAACTAGAATGCCTGGAGGTGGTTCTGTGGGTGCAAGGGGCTGTCACTCATTAGCAAACCATACTCTTCGCAAACCATAGTCTCCTCCTAGGGCAGGTATTGCCTTTGGAAGATGCCCTGTTATTCTAAGTTAGGAGCAGATAGGCTGTAAATAGATTTTGTTCTGAGAAGGGGCAGTTAGTTCCTTCATGTGTACTTAACACAGTCTTGAACTGGATGACAACCAATGATTAACAATAGGCAGGGGACTGGGATGTGAGCTGTACATAGGAGGTTCAGCCCCGTTTAAGAAGGAATTATTGGAAAGATTGAAGACTATCCAGCCTTACCCCTTTGTCTGCTTGAGCTGCCAGTTTGTTTCATGGTGTTGCTGCCAAAGTCTTTTTCATGATAGAGACACTGCTTTTTGTGATAGACTTTAGCCTGGAAATAAGCTTTCATTAGCTTAGAAAGCAGAAGAGACACAAGTATTCTCCAAACAGCAAAGAACTGTCAGGTGACCTGCTTGAAGTTCTGCGTGGAATATCGCCCAGCATGAAAAAAAATGTTATAGCTTGAAACATACCCAACGAATGTCCATCTTGACTATTGCTCTTCCCTCATTCGTATGCAGCTGCCCCGTTTTGTCAGAGACCGTTCAGTGCCCTCCCAAACTGAGCGACTGGTGCTCTTGTTTCCGGCACGACTTAGGACAGAGTTCAGTGTGGAGTTACAAGCTTTCATACTGTGCTGAGCAGGGGCAGAGAATATTTGGAGAAGCTCAGCTCTCTTCGTCCCTTTTCCCCTTGCCTTCAGGCCATAAGAAAAGGGAGCCTTTGTGATAGTGCAGGGTTTTCCCTGGTGCCCCTGCCTTGGGCTGAAGGAATCCTAGCTGGAGTGGCTGTTTGTTTTTTATTTTTTCATTCCTCTGGTGTTTGTTTCTCCAGATTTGGATTTGTGCAGGATAAATACTCGGCCTCTGCATTCAACTTCCCAGCTGAGAACAAGCCCCAGTATATCCATGTCACAGGTGAGCAATATTTGGCAGGCACTGGGGCAAGGAGGGGGCTATTATAAACAAAAGAACCGTTTTATATGCAGTTTGTGTTTTGTGCCAGTGATGTTTGTCCTCATTATGTCCCTCGTCAGATGACAAGTAGCTGTATCAGCCAACACAAACCAGAAAACTGGAGAGGCAGGAAAAGCAGAAAGCGTTGTTGCTAACCAATGGCACTGGTTTGAGATCTTGCTTTATTGCGTCTCTGAAACTTTTCTTTCCAGGAGATGGAGAAATGAAAAAAAATAAGGCAGAGCTTATTCCAAGTGCAGTATAAATAAATGTGTATCTAGAAGCTAGAAGGAGGGAAAAGTGTTGGGACAAGTCAGTGCTCTGTTCTCGTGCTTAAGGTCAGTTGGAGCTGCATCTCTACCCATACCCACTGTGTGGGAGATAGATAAAGCATTTAGGATGCACTTGCTGTCACTATTATTCTTGGTGATCTATCAGCGCTTCTAACTAAGCTCGATGCGTGGCATATTACAGTAAAATAACTTAGTATGTTCAGAGGGGTTGCTGAGACACAAAGACAATGACAGGAAGAGAGCTTTTGGAAAACTGCAGACGAGAATAGAGATTGATGTAAAGTTAGAGAGATGGCTCAGAGCTGACATCTTTGCTTCGTTCCCGCCTACCAAGAGAAAGGCGAGGCTAAGTGTGCTGTCTCCCAGTCTTATTTGCGTGTAAAAGCAAAGGAGGAAAAGTGTATTGCTAAAAGGCAATTAAATGAAACTCAGTCCAGTTTCCTTTTCAGAATGTAATGAGTCAGCTACCAGTTGTAGGGACTTAGGTCTACCTAAGACTAAAGTCCTCTCTGTTTCCTCCAGGGACGGTGTTTTTGCAGCTACCATATTCCAAGCGGAAATTTTCTTGTGGGCAGCAGCGACGCCGGCGCAACTCCACTAGCTCCACCAATCAGAACATGTTTTGTGAAGAGCGCATTGGCTACAACTGGGCCTACAACACCATGCTGACAAAAACGTGGCGGTCCAGCGCCACTGGGGATGAGAAGTTTGCCGATCGGTTGCTGAAAGACTTTACGGACTTTTGCTGGAACAAAGATAGCCGGCTTGTTTTATTCTGGACTGACTGTCTAGATAAGATGCATGCTAGTGCTCCATGAGGTAGGGTTGTATCTCTTAGGGAGACAGCTAGAAGCTTTGCCTTGTGGCAAGGAAGTAGAGGGGAAGGATGACTGGAAAAGAGCCTCTCTGTTAGATTCATCTTGAGGCTCCGAGAGGAGCTGATCAATATTGCTGTTGATATTCAACAGAATTTGATTAAACCCTTGGAAAAAGAATCTGAGCTCTTGGCTTGCCAATGTCTGTCACCTGACCTCAGCTTGGTTTCAAGTAGCTGCAGTCCTTGGTTGCCAAAACCTCAGTTAGAGCAGAGGTAAAGGAGGGAGCAGGCAAATGGTTTTCAAGGGCAGTTAGATGCAGCGCAGTGTGATGGTAGCAGTTTACCGTCATCGGAAATGATCGGTGCCGTTTGCCTCTGACGTGCCTGACAGCAGCCTGCCTCTTTCCCTTTTGAGGTGTACCTGGTTGTGTGAATATGTAAGATAAAATGCCAGACACTTGTTAAATTTCATACATGTAAATAAGTAAAAATGCAGAAAATCAAGAGACCTGATTTTTTTTATTGTAACTCCAGGCAGCAATACAGAATTGGGGAGTAAAGGAGAATAATTGCCAAACGGAAATTCTGCTTCTTATGTCCAGCATGATAATGAAGTGCTCAAAGTTCAATGGTGGGGCTTTGTCCTTTAAGCATCCAGGACTTTCTGTCCCCAACTGTGGATCTAGAACAGTGTCATGCAGCAGGAGCAAGAAGCCAGTTACTGTCCTGCGAGGCAGCATCCAAGCTGAAGGAGAAATCAAGGGCAACTGAACACAAGAGGCTGCTCGTTGGAGGAACACGGAGGATTATGAGCAGATTTTTAGTGTACGTCTGCATGCAGCAAAACGAAGATGCCTACGCTCGAGTATGTAGTCTTTGTCTTTGCAGAGAAAGCTCGCATATGGCGCCTGGACTTAACGTGAGCTGGTTATTTAAGCGCTGATTCAGGGTGGGTTCAGGACCTGCACCCAGCAGCGCTGTGGGTGGGAGGGCTGTTGACTCCTGCTGCGAGATCGTTACTATTGTTATCTGCCCTCGCTAAATTGAAGTCAGCAGAGGGCTGACACATTCACCGTGGTGTTCAGACCTGGTTCAAGGAAAATCAGAGCTGCTTGAGCTTTGCCCCCTAAACTGATTCTGGATGACTCGTCTGCTGTTAGCGGGTACCCCCCCCTAGAAAAGGTGGATTTGAGCTGCGCGCCTCTTCGTTCAGTGCATATCTAAGTGTGTCAGAATTATCCGGTGCCTGTCTGATCCCCATTAACATCTTAAAAAATACTCTCTACTGTGAAAGCAACTTGCTGCCGTCTCTTCTACGCGGTTTTACCCTGAAAGGAGCTGTGCGCGCAAGCGGTTGCTTTGTCGGAGCGCTGTAAGCGGGGCGGGGGCGGAGAGCGGGGGCAGCCCGGCGACACCCGGCGGGTGCGAGGACCTGGAGGCCGGCGGCGGCTCCGCACCTGCAGACCCGCAGCGCTTCTAACGCCGCCAGCCTCTTCCCTCCCACCGCCCCGCATGAGGCTGCGGACGCGGGTTGAGGGTCCGGGGTCTGCAGGGCTGGGCTTGGCGGCCGTGCGGGGCAGAGCCGCCTCCGCGCAGGGTCCCGCGGAACGCGCAGGTCTAAGCGGCCTTTCCCTGCGCTGCGCTGCGGAGGGAGGGAGGGAGGCCCTGCCGCCCTACCCCGGGGCCCGGCGGACAGGTACCGGGGCCCGGCGGGCAGGTACCGGGGCCCGGTGGGCAGGTACCGGGGCCGGCCGGGGCGGGCTCTGGCGTCCCGGGCTGCGTTTGCCGCAGCCTCGGGAGGGAACGGGGCCGCCGGGGTGTCCCTGCTCCTCAAGCTCGCAGGTATTTTACACCTTTTCCACCCTTTTATCCAAGCTACGAGGTGGGGTGTCTCCGAAGGGACCCGCCGGGCACGGGGTGGGCATCGCGCCGGACTCCTTTCCCCAGGAAAATGGGCGAAAAAGAGCCCCGACGGTCATTTGAGTTACACTTTGCTGTAACTGCCGTCTGCCCTGGCCTGGCCCACGCCATTTTGGAGGAAAAAAGCTCATTAATTTCACCTGAATGTCTGTGGGCTTCATGTTCTGGTAGTTTTAAGGGGTAAGTTGTGGACGTAAAGCTTCATCTCCTGATTTGGATGCGGGGGTGCCTGCTCTGAATGGGAGCGGGGGGCCTGGGGGCACATGTGTGTGCGGGGGTGCTGCAGAGCTACCAGCCCCCCCCCTCCCCCCCCTGCCCCNCTACCAGCCCCCCCCCTCCCCCGCCTGCCCAGTGTCCCCAGCCATGGGCACAACGGGGACCAGCCCGCTGTGTGGTTCCTCGCAGCAGCCCTCCTGCTTTGGCCTCCTCCTTCACCCTCCCAGTTCTGGGGCAAGTTTAATGCGTCTTTCTGAGCTCTGTTTTCTCAACTGCAAACCTGGTGTGGTTTTAGCCTTTCAGGGCTGCTTTAGTCCTAGTTTTATTTTAAGTGTTTTGAGGTCCTCGGGCTGCTTTTAACAGCACAGTGAATTTCTTTCCTTTTTTTTTTTTTAAAAAAAAAAAAAAACAAAACAAAGAAGCAAAAAAAAGG
>VYXH01006313.1:100201-124827 GCA_013397275.1 Burhinus bistriatus | reverse complement strand
GCTAAAAATAGGAGATAATAGTTTTTATCTAACCACAACTTTGTGCATTGCATAGAAAAGGCTTCCAACAGGACGTAAGAATGAAGCGGTTCATGGCCATGTTAAACAGGAATAAAAACAAGGATCCCCCACCCGCCAAGCTGCTGGATCTAGCAGGACAGCTTTGCCAGGACCTCCAGAGCTCGTTTCCTAGTCTGGAGAAGCTGGTTGAGGCCATGATGGGATGCAAACACAAGATGTATTTTCTCACTAACATCCACGTTGTCCGAGCTTGTGTGTTCGTTCATATCCATAACGGGCAGCATGACACAGCCTGCAGACTCCTGGAGGTAGGGATGTGTTCTTTGTTCCTTCAGTATTAGGAAAAATAGTAGAGCTGTTAGTACAGAGGTACCCAAACTGCAGCATGTGGAGCGTTTCCAGCTGACATACGGCAGTGGAAGGTGATCTGTGTGCGTTGGTTGACCCTGAAACACAGGAAAAAGCCTCTGCTACAGGCAGTTACTATTAGTCAGCCAAGGGGAAGAAGGTAACTGGGTGATTATGGAGTTGTTTGTAGTTTGTCAAAGCAGGATTTTTGTTCTCTAGTGTGGTGGTTCTTGGAGTTTTTCACAAACTTAGGGTTCAGGATGTAAAAGCCTTGGGGATACCAGGTTTAGAGGGCTTGCCAGGATGGGAAGATATGAGGAAGGCTGGATGGCACCACTCAAGACTGGGGATTTTGGCCTCCAGATCTGGTACTGTAGCCCTTTTCACCAGGGGAAAAGAAGGAATTAGGCAGGCAACTCCCCGTGTACATTAGAGAAGGTACAGCGAGCCATATACTTGGATAATGCTACCAGCTTTGTCAAACCAGTGGGAATCTCTGAGTAAGTTTCTACTTGTTGAGGGTTTTCTCCTTTATAGGAAGCCTGACTGAATCTGGAAAGGGTTTGCTTACGTACAATTTTGTTTTAGTATTGCAAGGCAGAAGAGAAGGAGGAGCTGGTACAACTTTGGCATGAGATTCACTACCGGAGGGTTATGGAGAAACACCACACGGATTTTCTGACACCACTGCAGAGATTCCGTTGCAGGAAGAGGTACCGCGGTGTAGGGGAACCAAATTTTTTTTCTCTGCTGTAGTTAGCAGATGCAGGGGGTAGAGTTGCAGAGGCTGTTTTTGCATCTCAAGATGGCTGCTTTTGGAACTAGGTTTTTCTTGGCATTTCAGCCACTTATAGCAACGTGAGAAAATTTCTATGAATATGAATGATTCTTTTTGGGTCCTTTTTAATCCTGCTTTCTCCTGTGTACAGGAACCCTCCACCTATTTCCATTTGTCCTGAAGGTCTGAAGAATCGAAACTATTCAGATGAAGTACGCCAGCAACTGCACAGGTTTGCTGCAGAGGTGACAACAAATCCAAACAAGAAACAGCGGGTAGGGATCTGCTACTTGCAGTCAAGTCTCCTTGTCACACAAAAGCAGTACTCTGTGATTGGGGGTCTATAACTGGTTTCATTCTAAATACTTGTTTTCAGAAGCCCTGGTGAGGCTGGGATTTGCGCTATTTGATCTTTCCCTAAAGGTTTCCTTAAAAAAATCATCAAATCCATGCTAAGTAATTTCACTTGCTTTGGACAAAAAGATCAGAGGAAGCAAGTTCCTCACTGGGCTTTTAACAGTTCTAATTTTGTAGTGATTGAGCACAGGCAGCGAAACAACCCGCACTCAGAAGAGCTGTATTACAGTGACAAATAGTTCTGACTTCATAGAATCATAGAATTGTTTAGGTTGGAAAAGACCTTTAAGATCATCTAGTCCAACCATTGACCCTACTCTACCAGGTCTGCCAGTAAACCATGTCTCTAAGCACCACATCTACATGACTTTTAAACACATCTAGGGATGGTGACTCAACCACCTCCCTGGGCAGCCTGTTCCAATGCTTGATAACTCTTTCAGTGAAAAATTTTTTCCTAATGGCGTTATAGCCTGTATAGAACTGCCCTTTGCTTAGCAAAATATATTTTGTACTGACTTACCATGCTAAATTCACAAAATTTAAAAATATGATAGCCTGTGTTGATGTATCTGCCTTATTTGGACAGGGACACATTTGTAATGAAAGTGACGTGAATTAATTCAGTAATCCTTGTTGATTACTACCTTGCAAGGTGAAGGCTACAGACTTCACAGTCTGCCTCGCTGGTGCTTTATTTTTCCAACATCCTTCTCATATGAGGCAGGGTGGCCTGGTCAATAGTTCTGCAGTGTAAAGATGGTTTATTTCTTACTCTTTTCACACAGTAGCAACAACTTCCAGATTCTCATTTTAAAAAATGAGTCTGAGTTGGGAGCATAACAAAGTTGCATAATTAAGTCCTAAAAGGTCGGGATACGGTGATCACTTGTGCATTAATTTCCCAATACATTCTTCACTTATGTGATCTCATTATTTAACAGTTTAATACAGCAGAATTTTTTCTGTGAACATGATACAGATGTTTATACTGCTCACGGTTTGTGAAAAGTAATGTGGTAAATGCATTAGTGTTTATCCTATTAGTGTCACGTTAGGGATGCGAAGCTGTCATTCTGTGGGAAGAGAATGCTTTCGTGAGGTTTTGTGTTTAAATACAGCAATCTAAGATAGCAGCATACAGTTTCCTTTAGCAAACAAATTGAATAGGGGAGCAGGGTGGAATGTGTATTTTCCAGCAACTCTTGAGTTTATAATTTGGTCTCCTCAATGGGATCCAGATAGACTTATTGGAGACCTAGTGAACAAATGTCTCTGGGTTTGAAAGCTCTTTTGCTGGACTGCTTTTGGAACTGAAGGGAAAAGCCTGATTATTTGGATGTGGTTTATTCTTTTTCCCTTGATCTCTCCCCACACCTGGGTTTGCAGGAAGGATTGGCTCGGGACATGAACCTGCAGCCAACTCAGGTCTATAATTGGTTTGCAAATTATCGACGACGTCAAAAATCCTGCCTCCCTCATAAGGAAAAGCTCAACAACTCATGTCCTGAGAGGGCTTTGACTTACCACACAAAGGAGCAGCAGGATAAAGGATCCTACACTCCACAAACTGCAGGTTTGTCTCTTCCTAATGGGCTTAGGATGTGGCCCAGAAAGCTGAAAAACAATTTTAAATTCCCTCAGGAAGGGAAGGATACTCCTTTTCCAGAACAGCATCTATATTCTGATGGATCGAGTTGACATTGGAGGACTCTACTTCAGTGGAGTGCCTCATTGTTTGCCTAGAGGCTGTCACTCCGTAGAAGGAGCAAACATTGATAAGGCCTGTGCAAGGACAGGTGAAAAGAGATGCCCATCTCGGAAGGGGCACCAAATGAAAGCAAATACATGGGAGGCAGCTGTTTTAGCTCTCAGATTCTGGGATCAGGGCAGTACTCCAGTAAAACCCAGTATTTCTATGCCCCTTCACAGAGTCTTGACCAAATTTCAGTCATGGGGAATAAGAGGGTCTTGCTGCATTTGGCAAATTAGACTTGTTTCATTGCTTTTTGGAGTAACTATTAGTGTTCCTTCACCTGCCCGGCCTGCACCTTTCAGATGGATCTTGTGTAGGCATCAGCTCTGAGCAAATGGAGATAACCCTCATGCCCTGTGACCCAGGGTGGGAGCAGACAGCTGCAGATCTGGATAAGCCTCCTGAAGGAACATATTTAAAGATGCTGGAATCCAGGTGATGTATGAAAAAGTCTTTACAGGGACAGTTCAGAGATGAAGCGACCTTTAAACTTGTTCATGGAACTGACTTGCATGTCAGTTCCCAGGGGACATCACTTAGGAGTCATGACTCCGTAGATGGGAATGGTCCATGCCCAGCATCAGGCAGTCAGAGCATCCAGCAGTTAATCTCCCAGCTGTCAAGGGCAGGATTGAAAGGTTTAGTTGGGAATCCCCCCTCTTTGCAAAGCAATGTGTCTGGCTGATTTATTTTCTCCATCATTACAGCTTCATGCAGAGCAGTGAGCTGTATGAAGCGAGGACAACCAAGGCTTTGTTGACCACTCACAATACGGAACAACCTGTAGCTTTTTGCACTGAGGCTATGCGGGAACCAGGAACCTGCTTTAACTCTGCTGTCCTGCAGCCCAGAGAAGTAGCAAGCAGTACTGATGTCAGCCCCCAGCTGGATAACTTTGTCCTGTGCTCTTGCGGGTCCCTTACCTTCCCAGACGAACGGCTGCCCATGTGGCAGGCCCCTTGCAGCAGCAGAGGAGTCTCTGGCTCCATGTGGACCCCAAGTATAGAAGGTTAGTACAACTGCACCCAGACTGTTGACCTTAAGAGTTTTCAAGCTTCTCTCCCCTTTGTTGTAAACACTCTCACTCACTTCCATGGCTTTCTGATGTCATGACAAATGGGAGTAGGGCTTACCTTGAGCTCTGGAGTTCTGCTCCCATAGTAGCTCAGTTAGAAAACCTGTTGGTTTAAGGTGTTGAAACAGACATTCTTACCTACTCCTTTGCTTAAACTGTAACTGCTTCTATAAGATAGTATTTTCCAGCAAGGTGGATTCCTTTTACTGTTTCCATTGGAAGAATCCCTTCAGGTGTTGTCTGCTCACCCTGTCAGTTTGCAAGCTTCTGGGTCTTTAAATGCCTGTCATTCTTAAGAGATTGCCTGAGTAGAGGCTGGGAACTTCTTAACTGTGACACAGTGCTCGTCTTCAGGAACACATTCTCACTTTTCTTTCTCTTCCTGCTATTCCTTTTCTCACCCTGTCTGTTTCCCTCCTGTCCAGTCTTGTTCAGCATTCCTGCCATCTCTTTTCTTCTCCCTGTTCTTCAGAATAGCCTTGCTAGGATACGTGGGTGATGTCCACCTGCTTTTGCTGTAGGTCTACAGAACAGAAAGTGCTGTGATTGCCATTCACCCAGCCTCTGATGAATGTGGAGCAAGGAGCAGAGGAATAGCTGGGTCGGAGGTTGGGGTCATGTTATCTGTCATTGTCTTTAATACAAGCATTTATTTCGGCAGGTATCAGAGCTCCCTTGAGCAGAGTCCCTCAAGGTGGCTGTATCGAGGCCAGTTCAGGAAGAATCATTCAGCAGTCAGATTTAGAGGTTGAGAGCTTCATCCTTAGAGAAGGACAGCTAGGGACCCTGGAATCTATTCTTCCCCACAGGTAAAGGGAGCAGAAGGCACAGGGCTTCTTAAAGGCAGGAGTAATGATGCTGTGGCTCTAGCCTTGTCCTGATCCCCCTGTTGAAGAGGGTTGCAGAAAGAATGTGGTGATACATCTCGTTCCAGGGGCCTGACTCTCTCCTTGTGTCCACCATATTTTGCAGATATTTGTATCTGTGCACTGGAAATGGGAAATGCTGTCTAAGTGTCTATGTGTTTTACAGTGTAGCACAAAGGAGATTCAGGACCAGCCTCATCAGAAAAGATATGAACCCCTCTCTTTAAAGCAGGTTTAGCTTCTAAGTTATTTGCCCGTTTTTCTTTTTGGCAGAAAATCGTAACCTATAGTGATGCAGTGAGAGCTGATTCTGTGGGCTGGGTTGGTAGGGCCCGTACTTAATCCTAAAATAGTTTTTGTAGCTTCATAGCCTCATGACAAGATTATTCCATAGTGCAAGCTTTCCAAACTGGAAGACAGAAAGACAGGCACTGTTCTGCCTTTCTGTTTTCCACCTGTAACAAATGTTTCAGATTGCAGGTTTTCTCTGGGACTTGAGATAAAGTCACAGAATGCAAAACAACAAAGAGCTGTGCCATCTTCCATATGTTACACAACTTCCATAATGTTACATAAAAATAAACACTGCCAAACAGACATGAGGAGGTTCCTTTAATTTACTGCTCTGCAAGACAGAACAGGAGCTGTAGCCCCATTTCATAACCCTTCTGCTTGACACCGTCCAGCATTTGTGCTAGCACAACACTGTCAATAATATGTCAAAGAGGTAGGTAGAAGCAGTTTTATTCCCACTTATTCCTGCGTGAGGAAGCAGAGGCACGGAAAGGCTTTGTGGCTTGTCAAGCAACAAGGGAAGGCAGTGATTCACAGGAGGTAAAGATCGGTGGGTTTTTGCCTCCCAGTTCCCTGCTAAAAACATTTCTGCCTTTTACCCGTTTCCCAGCTGGCTTGGTGCCTACAGCTGTTCGCATTCGTGTCAGACTTCTCGCTCTGAATTGCTGAGGGGAGCCCAGGTCTGGGCCTTGTGAACCCACCTCAGTCTATCTGCTGGGACTCACAGTTTTAAACAGTGGCTAAAGATCATGAACTATCAGTGAGGCTTGTTGGCAATATTTTGGCTGGATTTAAAATTGCATGTTCTGACTCTAGAGTGAGCTCATGTTTATTTTTAAAATATGTTCCACCAGTAGAAGAAATCTTTTGTGAATGTCTCCTTGTTGGGTATGTCAGTTGTGCCGGGAATCCACACACCCTTTATCATATTCCGGGCAGGGGCAGGACTTGCTGCTTTGTTGACACCTTCTGGTGAGGACATAGTTATTTGAACCCTGTTTAGTGGCCTGGTCCGGCTCCCCCCAAAACCTTGAACTCCCCAAAGTGCCATGAATACTGTGGAATAGAAATCTCTTTAGAAATGAGTGATGTTTAGGCTGCCATTTCATCTTGGCTTTTTTGCAATTGTCTCTAGAGGGCCAGGAGACCTCGCGTGGGTAGTCTTGGGTAAGATCACTACTCGGTGAATGGCAATGAAAGAGGATCGCCTTTGTTATCAGGCAGAGCCCTCTGACAGACTTACTGGATTAGAGAGAAGTATTGTGTCACCGGGGTCATCTTTAGCAATAATGTTGCGGTGAGCATCGCTCATCTGAGGACTCATGAAGGAGTCAACAGCTTAAACTGTAAGGCAAATGAGCGTTGCTACCCTGGAAAGACAGGACAGTGAAGTTATCCCTGCTTTACAGATAAGAGTAAAGCACAGAGAATGAAATTATTTATCCAAGGTCACCCACCTGGAGTGGACTTAGTGTCATGGCTCCCTGCTTCGTAAGGGCAGGGGTAGAGCTACGAGTCAGCCAAAGGACCCTTAATCTGCTTGTCTCATTTTTAAAGGTGCTCACCAGGAAAGGACTTGGCCTTAAAGCTTATTAGAAGAATTCCTGTTGATTTCTTTCATGGGCTTTTTACAGTCGGTCCTACGCACTTGGGCTGTATCCAAACCTCTGATGATCTACAGGGCTGTGAGGTGGGAGTGTGAGGGGGAACCAGGCTGGAAGCTGACTGTCTCCATCTGCTCCTGCTGCCTGACAGGAGAGTTTGATCCAGCTAGTGAACTGGAAGTCCCTGTGGGACACCAAACAGATGCTCGCCTTTACAGATAGTGGTGTTGTATCCTCTTCACTCCTTGAGCTGGGACAGGTGGAAGGTAGCCCAGCTAATGGCTCATGCAGAATATAACTCTCTTGTGCCTCGCATTTCAAACAGAAAAGCACACTGAACACTATGGAGCAAGACAGACTGCATTTATGAGCCAGCATATTGATTTAGAAAACATCCGTGCTGAGATGGTAGTTGCAGCTTACCGCTTCTGCCTGCATTTTTGGGATTCCAGCTCGGAGTGCTAGGAATCCTCCTGCTGTCAGGCTCTCCCCTCTGGATAACCCAGCACCCTGACTCTGGCAGGCAGCAAGTTCAAAACGCGCAAAAAGAGGCTACTTTTTGGCACGTTGCCTAATTAAATCTCAGAATTTGTTGCTAAGGGCATTGTGTATGTCAGTGTAAGTGGGCTGTGAAAAAGGATGAGACAAATTCTTGGGGCAGCAGGGGGTCGAGTCCGTTTGTCGTTAGTGCATGTAATTGCCTGAATGCAGCCTCCAGCAGAGGAGTCCCAAAACTGATTGCTGGAACCTGGGAGCATTCCAAGGAAGGGGAACTTGACACTTGCCCTGTTTCTCTTACTTTTTTTCTGTGCTCTATTAATTGGCACGTTTGGTCTGGGCCTGTATGGCCATTCATACCCTGGGCTATTCCTGGGAGTGGTATGGGCAGTGCTGTTGGAATATAGATACTTTTGAGTTGGTGATGAAGGGAGAGAACATCCCATCATCAAGTACCCGGTGTCTCGTGCTTGACCCAGTGCCCGCAGACTGTGACCTCTTTCGAGAGGTTGGCAGAGCCCCCGAGGGAGGTGTGGATGGGGAAGCCATGTCCCCAGACGCTCAACTGGCGGCCTTGAAAAGCTACAGCAGAATCATAGCCAGTGTTGTGGCTATATCTAAAGCCACATGTTTGTGTGTTTTGACTCTTAAGATCTGTGTTTTTAAAACATGTTCCAGGAAAGACACATTTTGGTAGACATCTCCTTGTTTATGGTGAGTGTTTTGGGGGCATAAGGAAAGCTGCAAATCGAGATGTCATTCCTGTATACTGCTCTTGGTCAGGCTAGTCCTCCCAGTGCAGAATCCGTATTTTCAGGCCGTAACAATTTGGAGAAATGGGGCAGGTTTGTAGACAGCTTGACAGAACTCTATTAAGTGAATAGTCTTGCCAGCAGCCCCTCTTGTCCTGCCACAAAGCATTACAGTAAATGGTGAGTAGAGCATAAATACAAATGCATTTGTGTATCGTTTTTTCTCCAGTTCCTGTCAGACTGTGTTTGGCAAGCCTCAGTGCCCACCTCTTTCTGCACCCTGCGTGGGAGAAAGCCAAGTTGTGGGACAAAGCCAGGTAAGAGAACACACCTGATGTTCAGAGAAAGGCGCTTAGTCCTATACACACTATCCAGCTGTAGCTCTCACACAGGAGATGTGAAATCTCACATCGTATTTAATAGAAAACACATCTGATCTAAGCATACTTTTTGGAATTCAGTTCAGAGCAAGATGGGCATTCCCTAGGTAGCATTGAGCATATGCTAGAAGGAGAGGTGTTTTTGTTGTTTTTTCCACTTGGATTACTTATCAGACCCTGATTTTACTAAATGTGTCTTTGAAACAGTGGCCAAAGCAACCTGTACAAATCCGAAGTGTCATTTAAATTTTGAGCAATGGAGGGCTCACCTAGCACTATGGAAAGAAGCTGACAGGAAGATGGCTGCTGGAGGGTCCTCCCCTCTGAGGAGTTCTGCAGAATTTAACTCTGCTCTCTCAGACCTCGTAAGATCTTTCATTTCCAAGTCTGTGTTATTGCTGAGGAAAAGGGATTTTGCACTGTTCCGAGATGGCTGATAGCAGTGTGTAGAGCAGTTTTATTATAGGAAATGATAAAAGAAGTTACTTCCATAATCTGGATGCAGTCTGTGTGCCTTCTTACGGTGATTTTAAGGCAGTAGAGAACAGATGTTAGAAATGTGATGCTTTCAAGGGGATGGGAACGAATCTGTGAATTAAATGTTACTTATAAACAGGACCCAAGAAAGCCCTATCTAAACTGTACCTTGAGCTATTTTTTGGCTTCATGTGTGTTGGTCTGCCAATCAGTTAGCATCTATTTCTTTCTCTTGCAGTGTAAGCTGCTGGAGAAAACCTTTTTAAAAGAGATTTTGAAAAGCAGGAAGACTGTATCTGCCAGCCTCATTATAGGAAGCGGCTGCAGCTCTGAGGGCAGTAACAGAACCTCTTTTGAGCCTTTGAAAGCATCAATATAAAGATCTGTATCTTGGAAAGTGGCCTTCTTACCAGCCATAATGTGAGCCAGACGGGTAGGAAAGCTTTGGGTATTAATAATGAATGAGCCTTTTCTAAGATTTCCAGAGCATGCAGTCTCTGTAGCTGGAGTTTTCATCCTGCTATTTTGCATTCTTGCACTGATTTTGCAATGGTATGGAAACATGAGACTCGGTGCAATGTGGGCTGGGGAGCAGGACACCGTGTGACGCCTGCAGATGTCAAAAGGGGACATCTTCAGATCTTTGTAACAATTACTCGGTTCAGGAATTCAGAAAAGCAATTTTTGCATATTTTAATGTCTGCTGTAGGAACAGGAAGAGCTTGAATGGGTAAATGATTTTGCAGTGTGCTACAGACTTCCTGGGCACTCTGTTTCTTGCTGAATCAACTTGCCCCAGGCTTGTTGCAGGAATACACAGATGTTTGGTTCCTATGTCTGAACCACACGGGTGCAGACCTACACTTCCTTTTGTCCACACATCACTTTCAATTTGCTTTTTGTAGGTCATGCATCCCATCAGAGCCAAAATGAGAGTAAAACAAAACAAGCAAACAAACAAAAAAAGTTAGTTTTAGAGACATTTCTTTCCCTCCCTGAACAGAGCTTCCTTGTTCAGGTGATCACTCCCTTCTTAATTATTTCATCCTGGTCTTACCTTGTGTCATTTACTTGCTTTTATGGGAGCCAATGCCTTGGGCAAAGGGAAGGGAATTGCTCTTCTCTGAATTACTAAGAGTTGAATTGTGCACTGATTGTGCTTGTCATTTTTACACCCACGTGCTGTACAGATGGATGACTCTACCTGAACTTAGAAGGGAACAAGGACTTTGTCCCTTCGTGCGCACAGCCCTCACCACTGACATTCCCTCCCACCACACAGTTCTTGCGCTACTGTATGTCTGCCCAAAGGAACTCTTCCACCAGTGAGCAACCGCATCATTAAAGATCATATGTGGTGAAGCTTTGATTCCTTCCTGTGTCTTTCAGGTCCTGGAGGATCCAGCTGGTGACCCACTAACCAACGACACGTTCTGGGCAGCATGGCTGCTCTTTGAATTCTCAGCCGGGGGACGAATGTGACCTGCCTGCAGAGATGCTCAATGTGATCTGCACTTCCCCAGGAAACACCCCATCCTTTCCTGGGGTTTTTTTGTTTGTTTTTTTTAAGATGAATGAGGGGTTTGACATGGAGATGAGTAGAGAGAGTGAGGTAGGAGGATGAAGGCTTTTTCTAATAGTTACAAAGTTTGCTTTAGTTACAGTTTCATTAAGAATTTTGCAAAGGATAGAAGAAATCAAAGGTGCGTTGTGAATTGTAGGTTTTTACTGGAGCAGTCTGAAGCTGTACTGTAGATGCTAAAAATATCAAGTCACTAGTTCTGTAGCAGTTATATATTTCTACCTATAGCACCAGTCAGATCTGAGTCCTTCATTATATCATGAAGGTAAATGAAGCTCCTGTACTCAAAAAGAGTAAAATTTAGTTCCATTGCCTAGCAGTGGATATTGGATAACTTTTTCTCAGGCCTGGAAAATAAGGTCTCGGCTAAGTGCTGGTAAAATACTGCTATTTGTCATCCCTGCATTTCTGTTGTACTGCTAGGTGTAACTTCTGGAGTGTTCCATACTCCCTACTGCTACAGATGACACAAACTGGAGCACAGCAGAATTTGCAGTGCTCAAGTCAATGTTCTTTCAGGATTGGGGGAGGCCATACCAGTGCTGTCGGTATTTAATGCTACCCCCAACTGAGATTGCCCAGGAAAGAAGGATGAATGGAGGAGGTGGGAGCTGCTGAACCCTCTTGATCCATTTTCAGTCCCCAGATCTGGATGGACGGAAACTGCCAAGGCAGTTGTGTCACCCTTCAGGGGGTCTGCGGCAGTCTGACACCAGGCAGCAGCAGGTGAGCACAGCCTGTTCAGACGAGTGTACTGCAAAGCAGCATGCGTGGTGCAGGCTCCGTTCCCTACACACCGTAGTAAGTGTGGGGCTAATACTGTATTTGGCTGGAGGCTGCTCACTCTGCAGGGGTAAGCTGTTCCGCTGCAGCTCTCCTGGGGAGCCTGTGCAGCTCTGGTCCTTTTGCCCAGTACTTCTCCTTACTAACCCAGCCTCGAGGACACCTCCCACGCTCCTTCATCTTGTGCTTCTCTGGGATCAGGAGTCCTGGTTCCTTTCTCTGGGAGACTAAAAAGCAGAGTTGTGCATGAGCACGTTAGGGCATGAGCAGCAAAGCAGGCCCTTGATGCGGGTTTAAAACTAAGGCTGCGAGTCATTGGGCGGTCTTTCGGGTATTTTCCCTAAGTATTACTGCTATTTTTAAACTCCGTATTGCAAAAGGGGTAATCCTTGCCGAAACTCCAGCCCTGAGATACACAAAGTAGGTGCCTGCAGTACCTTTTGTAATAAAGTTAGCAAATAAAGGTTGTGAATGACTCTTTTCTCCAGGGTTCATTTTTCAAGGTAAGGGTGTGAAGTGATTACTCGCACATGGTATTTAATTATACGTTAAAACCCTAGCACCAGGTGTCCTGGGTCCAATTGTGTGTTTCGAGACTCTGATACTTCCTTTCTTTTGGCGGATCTCACTCAGAAGGCCATTTTCTTGGCGGAGGTTTTGTGTTGGGAACGGTCATGTTTGGGACGGGTTATGCTCACGGTTACGATTAACTCCTCCAGCAACGGGGCCTTGGCTGAGTCCGAGGAAAGCTGCCGGGCGACCGCGGCCCCTCCAGAAGCCCGTGAGGGACGCGTTGCCCCGCTCCCGGCGGACCGGCTCCCCTCCCACCGCCCTTCTCCGCGCCGCCGCCGCCGCTTGTCACAGGCGCGGCCACGCGCCCTTCCCGCCGCTCTGGCGGCCACGCGCCGCCTTCCTGCTTCCTCCCCATTGGTCCGCCGCCCCGCCCCGCCGGTAGCAACAGCGACAAATATATCCTGCCGCCCTCTGATTGGCTGCCGCCTCCCGCCGAGCCATAGCAACAGCGGAGCGGGCGCGCGGCGCCTGAGGGGGCGCGCGGCGGCCGTTGGCGGCCCGCGCGGGCTGAGGAGGGGCAGCGAGCGCGGCCGCCCGGGCTGGGGCAGCCTCGGGGCTCCGCGGGAGAAGGGAGAAAAATAACCCTTCAGGCGCAGGAGCCAGCTACGCCGGGCGCTGGTGATGCTGACGGTCGGCGAAAGGTACCGCGGTCCCCGCCACGCCGCGTAAAATCCACGTACGAGGCGTTTGTGCTGTGGTGGGCAAGAGCCGCGTCTTCTCTGCGGCCTCTGGTGGAAAGAAAACACGACACTGTCATGCGCCAACTCGTGAAGCGGCTTTCCTGCAGAAAGCAGCAGCCCGGTAGCAAAATTCACGCTGGATCTTGATAGATTTTTGTATGAGATCCCGAATAAGGTACTTTATTTCTCACCGCTAATGATATGACGTGTCACTTAGATTACTATGATTTAGCCGGTCAATGGTATGTAATAAATGTGGATGAAAGCCAGGGTGGTTACATTTCCCTGCTGTTGAAGATTGAAGTATTGGAGTAAAGAGGAACGATGCCTGTCTTACAATGAGACATATTTTCAGTTCCTTTCAAATAGTGCTCTTCCCTGCCGGGGAAGATGGTAAAGATTAGATTAACACTACTCCACCTGTATAGAAATTTTAGGTACCTGTCATTCAAAATTGAATAGATTATTTTCTGAGAAAACAACCCATGCTAGGCAATGCGGGTATTTTGATTTTGGAGATAACTGACCTTTATTCTACTCCGTTAACAATGCCAGTGTCCTAAAACCTTCCAAGTTTTTAATAGTTCAAGAACACAGTTGTTTTGACTTTTTAATTTAAAAAAAAGAGGCTCAATTCACTAAAATTCCTAAGGAGTGCGAGAACAACAAGACTCTTTTCCAAACTTAAACCTGAAGAAAGCTTTGCAGCTAAAGCAGAATTAAAGTTTTTTCTCTTATGCTTCACTTAATGAATTTCATTTCCAAATTTGGCACAGTTGTTCTCTGGAGGACAATTGAATTTTCTAGGTCATTTCCCAGATGAAATAACTTATTACTTTTCTAGAAATTTATGTTAGATGATTCAAAACTTGATATGTGAAATCCAGCAAATTAAAAGCATTCCTCTTTAAAAGATGGTTGAAGTACAGTATATTCTGGCTCACTAGCATCTTTGCCCCGTGCCACCTGGATATTGAATCTGCACAAAACACTTTTGAGGAGCTAATTGCATTTGGACAAGAATTTGCAAGCTGTGCCTACAGATGATCTCACAGGACTTGACCACGCTGAGTTACAGGTAGCTGAGCAGCGTTCAGAGGCAGGCTGCTGCTTCCCCAACCCTGAGCTGGAACAGATGAGCTGCATAGCCATGCAGCAGAGCAAGAGATCAAGTGAATCTCTGCTGAATGCCAGTGATGCTTCTCATTTGGCCTTCTCCGCCTGTGCTGCAGGATGGAGTTCGTCTTTGAAGGACAGCGTAGTGGAGTTCTTTATATTGTAGTCACATCGGGCTAGCATTTCATTTGTTCAGTTTGTGTCTTACCTCATTCTTGTTTCCTAGGTGTGATTTACATCCCTGTCATGTTCTGGTTTCCCTATCCTACCATATGTAGCAAGCTCTGCATATGTTTATGTTGTTCTTCCTTGGAGCTGTAATTAGAAGCACTCCGAGCACGTGGCTGACCTGCCCTGAGCTGAACGTGCTGTACCTGCTGTTGTCATTCCTCCTCCTCAACATGGCATGGCCTATCAAAGGAAGGAGCTTGCCCTAGATAGAAAAAACAAAGCCATTTTTGTCTTAAAATGCATATAAAGGCCAAAAGAACAGTATTGATATGTGTTAATGGATCACAGAAAGGGGATGGAAATCTAGGAGCACTTTCAGAAGTTCTATTACTTAGCTGTCCCTGCGGTGAGAAGGACACTTTCCCAATAGGCAGGCATCCGTATTTTCCAGCACTGCTGCTAGAGGCAGCTTTCCTTTTGGCAGCTCAACAGACAGGCCGAAGACCAGCAAGGTCAGAGACTGAGCTGTTGCCTGTCAGTAGTTCTAAGTGTGGTACAGAAATGGCCGCATGGAGGACCTGCATGGCAGCTGCCGGTGAAAAACTTCTTTGAACTAATCGACCACAGCACTAGAGAGGATTAATGACATGAGAAGCGCTTGCTTCCCCAGCTTTCAGTCCCATTGACAGTTCCTGCTACCTGTCACAGTTACTGAATGGGTACATCTGAGGCCCACTCGGGAGAAATGTCAGGAGATGCAACTTCAAGGCCAGTATTTTCAGGCTGTCTCTTGTTCTGCATACCTCTGTTCTGGATGCTCAACTTGCTTGGGGCCTCATTTTCAGAGGAAATGAGCACTTATGGAGCGGCTCAAGTAGGGCACCCAGAATCAGAGGTCACTTTTGAAAATGTTGGCAAAGGCATTTTGTTTTATCTCTGCACTTCATTAGTCTTATCCCCAAAATCTTTCATGTCGTGTTCTACAGTGAAAAGTCATTGTTTCAGGTCAATCATTTTCAGTGGAATTTAGTCCAGTTCTAAATCTAATCCACTTTGGTAGTTTGAAGAGCAGTAAAAATTCATTTGTTAAGACAAATCTGGGCTTATTTTTCAAATGTGGCTGCTGATGCCGAGTCCTTAATTGTGCACACCCAGCATGGGGTGTCTTCGGGGCGGTTCCAGAAATGCTGAACATCTAAATTCTGATCTTATCTGTAGGCTGCAAATGCTCAGCACCTCTGAAAAAAAACCCTGGGATTTAGTAGGATTGGGGTTTTTTTGTTTGGTTGGTTTTTGTTTTTTTTTACTTTCAGTATTTACTTAACATAGGTTGGATTTTTTTCTTCTTAAATATAGAGCCTTTTTTCAATACGGTGCTCTGGTGACAGCTTCTGATAAGCAGGCTTTTTCATGTTTTCCTGTTTATGTTTGTGAATTCTGGTTACTTTCCTTTGATTACCTAAAGAATAAAAACACATTATTATATCTGGGCAGGACTAGTGAACACGTTGGTCTGAAGCAGCTCACAAAGAGTTAAAGCTGCTTCCAATTAGCTACCCTGTTCTTGCCACTTAAAGAAACCCCCACAACGGAGCATGCTTCACAGCCTCCTGTGCATATCCCTGAATCATTCTGGCAAGTAAAAACACTGCCATAATCTTTTAGTCAGACATAGCGCTTATTCTTCACTGGACTCTGAAATGAGCAAGTGCTTGAAAATAGCACATTTTGCCAGAGAGTTCTGAGGATTTATCAACTCATGTCTGCACAGGATTTTGAACATGCAACTGCGTGTGAATGCTGAGTAGTATTAAATATACTGCAGTGATCCCAAATAGATTTCAGTATACAGACCTAACCTTTCCCATGAGGGAGCAAGAGCTTTGCAGATTTTGTACAAATCACTGCCCTTTGTTTTAAGGATCTTTCCATGTTGGTGAATAGATATACAGTGTACTTTACCACAGTGGACGCCATGAACCCTACTGCTGCTGAGCAGCACTCAGGCAGTGTAATCTTTCTCCCTTCATTCTAGGTTTTACCTTTGAGTTATGAGGGAGGTTCTGTGAGAATGATTCAAGATTCATATGAAATTGAAATATGACAAATAGTAGAATATTTTCACACACACGATGACAGCCTAGAGGGTTCTGTTGCTCGTTAAACTGTGGTGTATCATTGAAATTACAGTCCCTCGTGGTTTGGGAAAGAATCATCACACTTCAGCTACACCCACTCCTGTCTCGTGCTCAGATCTTATCATTGGTTACAACACCTTTCCTCCCTGCTGCACACTGATCTCACTTTATTGGGGGGTGTGCTGCCAGGATTCTAACAATAAAAATTATAGATAGTCCTAAGCCTGTGAAACAATCTGTCCTTACAGTGCTATCTGAACATCATGCCCCATGTAAGTGCCAGTCGCGATGCTTCCAAGATCAGATGCCCACAAACTCTCCATCTCTCTCTCTCTACCATACACATCTCCACTTCCTTTGCTGTGATGTGGAAGCTGGTTAACCTTCCCCATCAATGAGTACTTGCTTCTGTTCTCTCTCTGTTGTTCAGTGTCTCATCCCCAAGACTTTCATCATTTAGCAATTCTCTAAATAAAACATTTCCTTGCTGTGGAGGGGGAAGATCATTTGCTCCGGGTATGAGGAGGATGTTAGTGGCAGGGACTTTGTAGTACCACTGCTCTAGTTCCGTGAGTCTGAGGAAGAGTGCTGCAAAAGGTGCATGCTCCTTCGCTGCTACTGGGACAACAAAAGGGGGAGGCTTTCCGCCACAGGGAAAGGCTGGGAAAGGCATGGGGTAGTTTCCTTGTCATGTTTCCTCTTCACCTTGTAGCTCTGTCGCCTCAGCTAAACATCAGCACTGGGGAGACGCCCTCTGAGGCTGCTTTGGTGTCCCCAGTGCCCCTGTGTGGAGCCGAGCACTGAACTAGAACGGCATTTCAACAGGGAGCTATTTGTGGAACATCGGTGCTGTCCAATGGTCAGATATGGCTGTGGAGCAGAGCCACTGCCTTAGGTCATGGTGCAATTTGCAGTACCATAAGTTTCTCCATCTACAGATTCTTGCTGGGTGTGGTCCCTTTGCCAACAACTCTCAGTCCTGCCTCGTGAAAGCAGTATTTCTGAGCTCCTGCTTGAACTTTGCTGGGAATTGCGGAGCTCTGTAACATCATGTGTATGAGCTCGTTAGCAGATCCATGGAGTTAGGTAGTGTTTTGCACCCCATTCAGCAGTCTTGTGAAAGGTCTGCTGACATTTCCATTTCCTTTCTATTTTTAAGACATTGTAACTTAGCTTATAAATATTGTAGCAGATTAAAATGCATTGCCTGAGCTCTAATTTGCTTTTATTTGTACCTCTATAGATCCGTGGCGCCACTGTTGTGGCTGAAGATCCAGAGCACTAGGCACTGTACGCACAGGAGAATATAGGTACTCTCCCACAGACCTTCTATGTGTGAAATGCAATCTTCACTTTCTTTAAATTACAGTCAGACCGTAGAAATGCTGTATACAAGGTTGCCTTATTTTAGCACTTTTCTTTGCAACTGTTGCATTTAGACATGTATCTGGTTTTAGAGCAATGGGGTGACATACCACCTTGTGGATTCAAGGTTAAGAATTTTTGAGATGCTTTATACTGTGAAATAGCCATTATATAGAAGCTTCAATTAAGAAAACCAGAAGCATTTAATGAGAATGTTTTTGTGCGTGTGTAGATATATCCACGTATATTTGGAAGATTAACGCAGATTGTCTGGTTCAGTGGGTGAATAACTGGTTTTAAAAATACTTCATAATCTGTTTCCCTCGGGAGTCTGAAACTGCTGTACGAGACTAGAAAGCTTTTGGTAGGCCCTGCACATTTTCAGAACTGTTGGAGCACTTTGCAGACTGACTAATCTCTGCTGAGAAGTTACTATAACTGCAAAGTTTCCAAACCGGTGAAGGGTATTGGGCATTTTGGGTTGGCCCGTCTCTCGCTATTCTTGCCTAAGTGTTAGATACCTTAAAATCTATATTTTTACATTGAATCATACCTTTTCAAGAACGTCTTCCTGCTGTCCACAGATAAAACTTTATCCTTAGGTAAAATCAATACAAGTTTTGGACTGCTGATGACAATGAATTAGACTGATACTCAGGATCCGTTCTGTTAAGGTTTTATATGTCACTGCCTTCTCTTAGAAACAGCGAAACTAAAATCTGTTATGAAAAAGGCACCGTGCAGCTTGCTGGTACGTACGTACAACTGTGTGCTTCACAGTGCTGCAGAGAGCTATTTCCTGAATGTTCTCGCAATCAGTTTATAATTTGCTACATGTAATTTTTATCTTTCATGCTTTATTACATATAATTACCATTTATTCTTATTTGTCATAATATTTATTTATGTCCTTTTAAAAAATCAGCAATGTGCATCTAGTCCTTTTTAAAACTAACTGCAGCATTTATTTTAAATTGCATTAGGGCTTAACGCACTGAAGCCAGCAACATTAGAGTTCAGGCTAAAATCTTTGGCTGACGGAACGGACTGGGTTTACTCGATTGCAACAGGGCAAGAGTACTGGGGATAGCGGGAGAACAGTGCCGCGAGTGAGAACAGCCTGAGTACGTGCTTTCTGTTCTCTTCTTTGGGGTGAGGACAGATACGAGCTTGTCGGTACCGGTGCTGCTGTGGGGGGCTGTGATGCTGCGCTGTCTGCAGGTGGGCAACGTACAGTTGCGCAGTGATGTTTAAATGCTGGCTGTGGGCTGAACAGAAAAAGTTAATCTATGATTTATCGTAAGAGGTGGATGCCAGCATTTCTGCAGCCACCAGCAGCAGCTGTGTCGTTTGTGCAGTGCTTTTCCCTTGAGATGATTTTTATGTAAGGCCAGTACCCTGTCGATTTATGGAAGAGGAGCTCGACTATTACAAATTAGAATACGTAGTAAAGTTGATTTTAGTTGCGTCTCTTAGGCAAGGTAGCAGAGCCGGCCCGTGCCTACCGCCCCCCCAACTGGGAACGTTTCAAAGCAGCTGGGATCCCAGCTGGGTTCGTTGCACTGGAATGAGACACAGCTGTGTAAATCCTGCAGGACGAGGCTGGCGCGGGGTGGCTGCGGTCGCACAAAGCGGTCATGGCGCAGAGGCAGGCTCGGACACACGTGGAGGCGGCGCGCCGTTCCACCCCGAGCACCACCCGAGCGGCAGACCGCCCTCCGCCCGTTTCCCCGGGCGAAGCGCCTTCCGAGGGCCCGCGGTGGCAGCTTAGCGCCGTGTCGCGGAGGACAGGCGAGGCGGCGACCGGCCGCCGAGCCCGTCCCGAGGCGGAGCAGCCCCGTCCCCGCCGCGCCCGGCGCCCACCTCCACCTTTGCAGCAGTAAAATGCAGCACTCGCAGCGCGCATGCGCTCCGCCCCCCCAGCCGGCGGCCCGGGATGGCTATTTATAGCAAGTGACGTCACCTAGAAATAGAACGCGGGGGAGCAGCGCCCCCTCCCCTCCCCTGCAGTCCCCGCAGCTCCGCCCCCTCGTTGCCTTCCTAGCGCGCAGGCGCAGCCGGCGGCAGCAGCGCGAGGCTCCGAGCCGGGCGGAGAGGCGCGAGCTGCACACGCCGCGGACGGAGGGGAGGCAGCGAGCGCGCGGCTGTCCCGCCTTGCCGCCGGTCCGTGAGCGCGAGGCGCCAAGCGTCGCCTGGCAGGCGCGGCCGGCGGGTGAGCGGCGGCTGAGGCGAGCCCGGCGGTCGCCGAGAGCGGGCGGGCGAGCGTGAGGCGCCGGCGGCTCCGTTTCGGTTCCCTACTCGCACCGCCCGCGCGTCTCGAGGCGCAGATCCCCGCCCCTCCCTTCCTCTCTCTCTGAGGGGCGCAGAGTGCCCAGCCCGGCAGCCACCACGGAAGCGGCTATGGGGGACCGAGAGCAGCTGCTGCAGCGAGCCCGCCTGGCCGAGCAGGCGGAGAGATACGACGACATGGCCTCGGCCATGAAGTCGGTGAGGGGGGCTGGTAGCGTGGCGGCGGCGGGGCAGACCCGGGGAGGAATGTGTAGGGTGGGTAGTGGCGGGGGAGGGAGGGGAAGGAAGTCCGGGCTGGGCCGAGGCGGAGTTGGGTCCCGCGGAGGATGCGAGCCGCCGGGTCCCACCCGTCGCGGTGAAGAAAGGAGGGCGGGAGCGAGAGCCAGCCCGTCCCGCCGGGACACCTCGCCGCCGTGCGGGGCGGCGCCCGTTACTACCTGCCTCGGGGAGACATGAGACTAACAGCAGCCGGTCCAAACTGGACCTAGATCCCCTTTGTCTTTTAAAATTTATTTTCTTCCTCCCTCATTTTCTTCATTCCCTCGTAACGACTGCAGCCCTCCCGCTCNNCTGCAGCCTGCAGCCCTCCCGCTCTTTTGGCTGTCCCTGCGCTGGGGGTGTGGCTGTCCCCATGCCCTCCTCGCCTCTCTCCCCACCCCCGCCAATCCGGCGCGCAGTCCGGCGGTTTGAATGCTGCCCGCCTCTCTCCCCGCCGCGGCGGGGGCGCCGTGGATTCTTTCTCTGACCCCTGCTCAAGACGGGGTCCGTACTCGCGCACCACCCCCACCCCCTCCACACCACCCCCCGGCTTCTGGGGGCTAGCGGTGGGGATGGCGGGTTTGACCTTGGGGTGCGTCTCCCCTTCTAGGGGAGGCTGGGGGTGCTGGTCGGGTGGGATGGCGGCTGGGGCGGGGGGTGTCCGGGGAGACCGCGCGCGGCAAGAGAAGCCCCTTCTTTTTCTAGACTTTTCTTTTGCCTTGTGATAAAAGGCACGAACAGAGGCCTCACCCACAAACATGAGCGCTCTGTCTTAAAGATGGTATAGTAGTCGCATCCGGGTATAACAGCTACCCAGTACACAGAAAGCATTTCCCAAGCTTTAACGTTGCCTTTTTGCCTCTTCTTTGTAGGGTAACAAATTCTCGGTGTATTCCTTACCCAGTTGAATACTGACATGTGTTTAAACACTAAGTTACGGTTGCAACTCAGCTCTTTTCAGAACCAAGCAATGAAAATTACTTGTACTGACCTGTTTGTACTGATACATAATAAAATTGCGGAATGATCAAACTTACTATGTCTAGTCCCTCTTTTAAAAACAAGATATTCGTATATTCTGAATTTGAAGGGTATTGTTAATGCCAGAAAATGCTTAGCAGTGTCTTTTCTGTATCTGATCACAATTGGTTTGTTCTTGCTGATCTGTCCTTTGTGAACACCAAAGACCCCAAGAGGAATCACATTTCCCTTGAGTACTGCTGTTTAAAGACACAAGATGACTTTAGTTTGAAAGAGCAGCTTCAAATGGAGTTCATACTTCGGTTGTAGAATCAATCTGTTTAGACTCATTCAGGGGCTGTGATGTATGTCGCATCCCTTAAACCTGGGTAGTAAAAAGACAATTTTACCGTTCTTGTTCATTTTTTCTATTGTGTCATAATAAATACTATGACTAGTCCAGTCCTAAAGCAGCAATACTTTTGAGTATCTCGTTGTCAGGTACTGGACACTAAAATAAGCTGTATTTTCATTATATCACTAGAATTCTTGATGCATATGATGTAGTAGTAACAGCTCTGTTTATCTGTCAAATCTTTCAGTTGATAATTCTAAAAGATGAAACTGAGAAACCACTAAAATCCACTGCTTCTCTAGAAGACTATTTCTAGGTGTAGTTGGTAGATAGCTTTTTATTTTTCCAAATACCGCTGAACTGTAGTGTATGTATGGCTCTCTGAACATATGTGAAACAAACAATACATTTGCTGTGCTTCAGGAAATACACAAATAAAGTACATATAACTATGTCCAGTTGTCGTCTTAAACTGTCCTGATAACTATACAGTTTTCATTCATCTTGAGTCACAGAATTCTCATTTGTAATGCTACATTCACTCTCAAATTGATGAGCTCCTGTAATTGGGAGCTTGAGAACACTTTGTAAGTGAACTGAGTCTTGAGCATTTATGAAACATTACATTACAAATACTTTCAAAATACAAAAAGTAAAGCTGCATTTAAAAGGCAACAGTTTCCTTATTTTAAGCTGTTCCTATACTGTTGCATGCCTGTAATGTAGCATCTGGTGGTTACTTGGCTTTCACAGGCGTTCACTGTAACCTGGTAATTTCCAGAAAGCTCTTCAATGTTTGAAGTTGATTTTGTAGGTTTGAGCATAAGCTCTTATTAAGTGTTGTTAGGCTGTCTGTCTGTTCTTGCACACCTAATACTTCCTTCAGTTTCAGTGACTGTAAATAACAGCTATGAAGAGAACTTTTTATCCATATAGAATAATAATCAAATAATCTTCTTGCACTACAGAGACGTTAGAATTCCTTTGATGGGAAATCAGTGTTTTAACTTGGATATCTATTCTCAATGAAGGGTATCTTCATTTGAAAAGTTTCTTTGGAAGTTTTTAAAAAAAATCTCTGAATATAACACATCTGGTGTTTTTTTAAAGGTGCTGTATGAAAATAGTGTGCTTCCAGTGTAAGTAGAAATCTGAATGATTAATTTCAGTTCTGGATATTTATCACCACACTTTACAATATACGACGTGGCCAACAGCCTGATAGTTGTTCCTAAAACTTCAAGTAACAAAGACTATTTTAGCAAAAGCATATTTGCATGATTTTTGAGACTGCCACTGAAAGAACACGGTAGGTAAAAAAATTACTTCTCAACACACTGGGGAAAGGTTTGCCTTTAGTGTAATTGTTAAAGGTTCTCATTTGATGGAACAAATACTCTAGCGTATCAAGAACATAGCACTGAGTACCTTTGGGTTTAGGTCATAATGGTTAAAACATTTTGGCTATGTAAACCCTTAGTATTTCAGACAGTATTAATCCTAATATGTAGTGTTCAGGAGCTGTGTTATATTGCTTTTCTAGTATAGCTACATAGCAGGTAGAGAGTAATTTACAATTTCCAATTTGTAAGATGGATCTGAGTTATGCGAGATGTATAATTTTAAAATTAGTCATGTGTGTGAAATACTACTACTCAGCATGAAATAAATTTAAGTCTTGTAGTGATCTAGAGTTTTTAAACTAAAATAGCTTGAGGTTCTAGTTTAATTTGTAGGCTATATCTGTGTACATAAATGGACTTAAAAGTTTGGGATGTTCCATGTTTTTAGTATTCTGTCACTGAGTTCTTCACATCAGTGTCTGGTTTTGGGTTAATGAAGTAGGTGTGTGTAGGAGGGGGGAATGAGATGCCTTTATTGTAAACAATATCCTCCCCTGCTGTGAGGTTACTTCCTTACTGTGATTTTATACAGTTAATCTAACTATAGAACTTCCCATGCTTGGTACAAAACACTGGAGCCACACGATGCAAGAAACTGATCTGGTTTAAATCCATTAGTCTGGCTTCTATTTGTTCAAAAATTATGGACTGTATAAGTTTGTATCAGGAGAGTTTTAATGATTCAACCTGACTTTATATTGGCTCAGGTACAGTCATTTTTGCAGCAGCTTGCTAAGAACTGGCTCTAGCTCTGACTTACATGCTCTGGCTAACAAAACAGAAGTGTAATCACATATGTTCAATTGACCTGGGTCAAATTCTACTAGGTAATCGCTGTCAGTTGTGGAACCTTCACTTTGGTGTGTTTACCCTGTGAAAGTAACTCAGCTTGGTGTGGCAGATGTGGGATCACACATATGTAAGTCACTTCTGAGCTGATACAGTACTGCTCTGGTCATCAGCATGTGCAGTTAGGAATTGCCAGGGTTATAGTCAGGATTCCTTTTATATACTCCCATTTTTTTTTTCAATAAACTGTGAAAGAACTTTGTGGGCATAAAGCAGAGGAGGAGATACCTGTAAGTATTATGGAGATAAAATGATTTAGACTTGCAAAAAGCAGACAGCCTGAGTGAACGCTGCTAGCAGATTGTAGGCTGTGTGTTCAATTGCATTATCTGGCTCAGGGCTGAAAAAAACCCCAAACTTAATTGTGAGAGAGGTGTGTTTGCATAAGGAAAGTATATAGTAACACCTGAGTAAGTAAATACTACTTTAAAGTCATACTACAAATGGGTTTTCATCATTTAAGTGCTTCTGTTTCTCCTAACGGCCCTTATAAGAGAGTGTGTCTGCGTCTAAGATGTAAAACTATATTGTTGCAGTCCAAGATATTTTCTGTTAAGGAAAGGCTATAGGTAGAATGGAAGATACGAAGAAATAAATTTCCTTCAGCATTTCAAGTTTTTTTCTCTGCATCATCCCCACGTGTGAAGAGAAACATGTCTGGTTTTATCTACTTTGCTGATGTATGTGAAATAGATAAAACAGTACCTAGCTGCTTTCCTTTGAGACTAGTTTCTTGTAATAAAGCTGTTACACCAGGGAGGTAGATGTGATTTTTAGATGTATCTACATAGACTATCAGCATTTTTTAGCTAGGATAGGGGATAATTTGCCATTTCTCTCTCAGAAATTGCCAGCTTCAAAATGAGAAGGAAATAGTTCAGGACAAAGGAAATAAAAA
>VYXH01006313.1:67096-100187 GCA_013397275.1 Burhinus bistriatus | reverse complement strand
GGGGGGGGGGGGGGGGAATGACGCTGAAGCGTGTTGAAAGGTGACGCTAGAAAGGAATGAGCTTCACTGTGAGCATTGGAAGCTTCTGCCACAGAAGAACTACTGTGAAACTACTGATGTGTTACGCTGAGTTCCACATCAGATTCTGCTTTCTTTGAAAGTGGTTATCAGTTTCAGGATTAAGTTAACAGAATCTGCCAGGGAATAGGAATTATGCCCAGGAATGGCACGGCATTGATATTCTAACTGTGCCTTACCTGAAAAAGTAATTCACTTTGTGGTTTGAAGTTTGTGGCAGTGCTGTATGTAGTCTTCTGGCTATGATGTGTTGTACCTGTTATGGCAGCTGCTCACAAACGAACTTCTTCAAGCCATTTTCAATGGCTTGAGAAAAACTAAAAGCTTTATTTTTGTACTTCAAGATTTAATTCCTTTGATACAGTGCTAAAAATCTCACTTTCATGATTTTTAAAACATGAAATATGAATATCCTGCTTCTAACTGCAAATGTAGAAAATTTGAAGAAACAAAGGACAAATAAGCTGCTTTCAAACCTTTCTCAGTTTGACTTTTGGTGGTGGTCTTCACTGTACTGACTTTTTTTTGAAGCTAATTATACTTTATGCTAGCTTTGTTTAGCTATTGTAGAATAGTAATGCTTTGCCATCTGACTGTTAGGGCTTGCATTTGGAAAGGCAATATGTTTGACAAAGGGATGTGTAGCTGACAAACATTATTTTTACTCTCCAGAACTTTACAGTTCAGTAATTTTTTTCATTTGTCATTAATTGTTTAGAAAACATTTTTGAAAGTCATAGTTGGCAGAGCATATTTTTATTTCTATTTTTATGTAGTCTAAAAAGACTACTCGTTACCAAAACTCCAATTGTTTTGAGGTGGACTTGAGTTGATGGTAGTTGCTGCTTTTCCAAGATGTATCAGTAACTTCTGGTGCATCTTAAAGCTAGTAAACATCTCTTAAGCGTGTTGAATTAGCTTCTCTTTTAATTTTTCCTTTTTACTTTAAGGAACGGTTTCAAGGTGAGTTTAAGACAGTCTTGGGAATTAAACTGTACAGCAGTCTAGCGATGATCTGGAATAGTCTCTTAGTTAAGTCTCTTAATCTTATCTTTTAGATAGTTTTATGTTTTGATTAAGAAGTTAACACTCTTTTTCCACATATGAGCAACTGTTCTGCAGGTAGTCCTGAGAGATGGCTTTTTTCCTGGGTGCTTTTTGTTGTGTTTTACATGAATGTATCTTGAATATTCACTACTATTTCTCAATCTTGCTGTGTCAGGATAAATTCTGTTAGTCTGGTGTTATTGAGAGTTTTAGCCAACTTACTCTGATGCAACAGCTAAACCTTAACTGGCTAGTATAAATATAGTATGAAGATGCTTCCAAAAGTTACACTGCATTTTAAATATTGCACTGTAGACCTACTTTTAATACTGAATGTTGATTAAAGACCAGCCAAGATTACCAGAGTTCATGCTAGACTTTAAAAGATCCTTTCTTTATTAATGTGACCTTCAGAAATTTCTGCAAATATGCTGTTTATCAACACTTGCATTGAATTTTGATTTTGGTTAGGGAAGGTTGGAAGGCTTTTCAGATGTAAGTTATCTGCAATTGCAATGGCTCCTGTGCAAGTAGGCTTTATAAATCAGCTTTTTCAGGGTGGGTGTTATGATGCATTTTCTGCAGTTAAAAATGAGTAACACCAGAAGAGGGACAAATAGACTAGAAAAATAACGGAATACTCTTTCAAGGCTAGTGGTGTTTCTGTGTATTTGGCCTCTTTAGACAAACTGGATGGAATTTGAAAATTGATTAATTTATTTCCCCTTAAGTAAATACACCAGCTATACAGCATAGTAAAAATTTAGGGTTCAGTACTCAGAATTTTTTGATGGTTCCCAGGACGTTTGTTATGTACTGTAAAATGACATTTTGGTGTTTTAAATACACAGAAAATATCTGTCTGTAAAAGTTTATATTAGAAAGTTTAAGAAACCACCTTAAGGAGGTACAAGAAATAATTATAACATGGTTTAGGATGACTGCATTTTTTTTTTTTTTTAGTTATTGAATACTTAAATACCAGCATTTAGGAGGATATTTAGTTTGAAGCAGAGGGAAAGGGATGAATGTGAAGGCAGCAGTTAGCTGAAGATAAAGAACAGGTGATAAATGGAGGATATGGCAAAAAATGGAGATGATGATGTATCAGGTGAAGAATTAGGATAGCTGTGGTTGCAGTCTTCCTTTCTTTCGTATGGAGTCTGGACTGCAAAGCCAAGAGGTGGTATTTCTGTTGCTATTGTCCTGTCCCACTAAGTCTCATCCTCATTTATGTTTGTGTCTTGTATACTTTTCCATACTCAGTTTTTATTTTTGTGGGTAATATAGTTCAGTAGTATATTAACAGATCAAGATTTTTTCTTTCTTTTAAATACTGTAAAGATAATGAAGACAGGTGGAGGGGAAAAAATGATTTATTTATTTATTTGTGTGGTTAAATGATGTTTAAATTTTAGCAAAACATTACTGACTCCTTTAAATCAACCACTGTGAGAACTTGGAGTGAACTTTCAGGCAAAGTCCTCTAGCAGTGCAGGAATGACTAAGTGATTATTAATCTTTGGTGAATTACTTTATTTTTGTAAAAGCAAATGCTGTCCTAATAGACTGTAAGGAACAAAAAGCTCTTAGCTGAGCCTTGACATGTTGAGGGAGTTAATATCTTTACTAGAGAAGATGATACAGGTGGGTTGTAGTAGAGATTGTTGAGGGAGGGATTGTTGGGAGGATGTTGAGTGGAAGCTGTGAAGAAGATTATGAAGATGTTATTAGAGTTGATTCCTGTGCATTTCACCCTCTGTAGATTGTCTCTAATTTTATTAGGCTAGGCAGAGCGGTGTCTTCTGGGAGTCTGGGTTCCTGAACTGTGGGGAAAAGGCATTTTAGAGATAAAACTAGATTACTTAGAATTTTCTAAGAACAAAACCTAAATTTGAAAGTAAGCTCTCTCTTACTGTAACATTTATAATCCATATAAATTATTTTTTAGACTTGGAAAGAGGCACATTTTATTGGATGGTTCACTGGCTACACCAGCAGTCTCGGTATGGTGTAAATATTTGTGACTTAATTATTTGTAGTATGTAAGTATTTGGTTGCAAGCATTCTGGTACTTGTCAAGCAGTGTAAATATGCACATTTTTAAAGAAATAGTTAATGATTTTAGCAATGTCTGAGCAAGGACAAGTTTACTTTCACACCGAAGTACATATCCTTAGAATTCTAGTGATTTCTTTTAATGGAGTTAATGCAGTATGCTTCAAGTAGTGGAGTTGCATTTTTCACACTAATTCCTGTGAGTTTAATTTCATGTTTGTAAATTTGCAAACTTCAAGTGACTATAAGTCTGATAGATTATATTCCCTGAATTAACACAGCAAGTGAACTAGACCTAAATACAGTATTAGAAGCATTATCCTTCCTCTATCTCAGCTCTTTGTAGTAGGGATTTGGAGTTGATTGTGGCTTTTTTTTCTTGATTTGCTGTTCTATTTCTATGCAGTTTCTTTCATGTCCTATCCCTGAAATTTGTCTGCAGCCACCAGTTAGCAGAAATCAGGATAACTTCTGTATTGCATTGTATAATTATTCACTAAGTGACTGAAAGATACTATGAAACACTAATTCCATTTGTACTATGCAGAGCTTAATCATAATGACTACAGCGCTTCCATCTCTGCTGTTGAATGAAAGCAAGCAGCAGGGGAAAGAAATGCAAGAACTGCACCAATTTCCAGTGTCTGTGCTGTGTTCCAGATTCATAAAACTGGTATTTATTCTAGGTACATTTAAATTCATCACTAAGTGTTTAGTCTGCATAGTTATAGCAATGACTTCCTAAAAAAACCTGAACCTTCCTTTTGTGAATGCTTCTCCATTATGTGAGCCTGACTCACTTTTATTCAGTGAACGTGCTTTGCAATGACTTCTAAATACCCATTCCGTTACAACAGAACTGTGGGGTTTTCACTCTTTCCAGTTTTGACTGCAGAAACAGTTTTAAATGTTGTGTTACAAATTGACTCCTGTCTGGAAGGAATTTTGGGATCTAGACAGAATTTTGAATCTCATACTTCATGATGGAAGTATTGAGGGAAGTTAGCATGCTCTTCTCTAAGACAAACCCTTTAAATTTGATCTTTGTCTGTATTTTCAGGTAACTGAGCTGAATGAGCCTCTGTCAAATGAGGATAGAAACCTGCTGTCTGTAGCCTACAAGAATGTCGTTGGAGCTAGACGATCTTCCTGGCGTGTCATCAGCAGCATAGAGCAGAAGACTATGGCAGATGGGAATGAGAAGAAGCTGGAGAAGGTTAAAGCCTATAGGGAGAAGATAGAAAAGGAGCTTGAGACAGTCTGCAATGATGTTTTGGCTCTCCTAGATAAATACTTGATCAAGAACTGCAATGACTTCCAGTATGAGAGCAAGGTCTTTTATCTGAAAATGAAAGGGGATTACTACCGCTATTTGGCAGAAGTTGCTGCTGGAGAGAAGAAGAACAGTGTTGTGGAAGCCTCAGAAGCTGCCTATAAAGAGGCTTTTGAAATCAGCAAAGAGCACATGCAGCCCACTCACCCCATTAGGCTTGGGCTGGCACTCAATTTCTCAGTGTTCTACTATGAAATCCAGAATGCTCCTGAGCAGGCCTGCCTTTTAGCCAAACAAGCCTTTGATGATGCCATAGCAGAGCTGGACACACTAAATGAGGATTCCTACAAGGACTCCACTCTCATCATGCAGTTACTTCGAGATAACCTCACTCTGTGGACGAGTGACCAGCAAGATGAAGAAGCAGGAGAGGGCAATAATTAAAAAGCTTTCCTCTGATCCCTCTTTCATCCCCTTCACCATCCCCATCATCACCAATATTTCCTTGCCACAGTCACACTAAATATCTAGTGCTAAGCATATCTGTATTGTACAGCTGTTCAGATCTGCTGTCCACTTTATCAAGAAGCAGTTTCAGATGAGTCTTCATGGGCATTGATGGATTGATTGGCTTATTGGCCCTATTTATCTTAGTCGCACTTGAGCAGTGCAGAAAGGTGCATAATAAATGAGGCATTTTTAGTTTGCCTGTTGATTGGAAGACATGGGAAAGAATAATGGAAAGTGATTGAAGATAATTAGATTCCAGTTAAATTTTTTTCCATTTGAAATGAGCTGACAGTTCTGTTAAGCAGTACATTTTGTGCATGCAAAGTACATTAGCCACCCCAAATTTTTTTCAGTCAATGAAAACAGTTAAGCTGATGTGAAATGACAACCCTGTTCATCAGTTTACAATAAACTGTTTGAAATGTGAGGTTTCAGTAGCAATTTGGGTTTTTGCCTCTAACTTATGTGCACAGTTTCTTTTAATGCAGTGCATCTACCTAAGAGTTTTGATACTTGTAACCTTCTGCAGTTGTTTTGAAGAATCATGAATTTATTTTTTGTAAAGTCTTTGGCTGTTTAGTTGTCTGTGTATTCTGACAACACTATGTCAATATTAGCCCATGTTAAGATGGATGATTGATATGCCAGACTTCTAAATTAAATGTTTTGGAATTAAATGAATAAAATAAAGTGCTGCTTCGGGGATGTTATCTCTATGTAAGCTGTCCTGTCTTTTGTTCAGAGCAGAGATTGAGTTACCTAACACATCACTGATGGGTTAAAACATATTTAATCAAAAGTTTAATGAGAAGTTGCCTCACATGCTAAAAAAACCTTTAAAATACTGGTATGCTGAAAAGAAGAAAAAAAAAAAAAACACCAACCCCTCACCCCCAAAACACCTGCTGCCATCTAGAGTGTGATACCACTCACCTGTGTTAAAGTGGAGTTTCCAGAGGTATTTGCTTGGTAGAGTAGTTGTAGTGCAATTCTGCTCAGGAGCTGAAAGGTTGTAAAGAACATTACTTGTTATACCAATACGGAGACTTGTATTTGCTTCTGTCCACTGTAACTTCAAAACTTTTTTCTGAAGTGCTAACCACCAAATCACCTTTACACATGAAAAGCTCAGTAACTATTTCGTATTTATGTGCTTCAAATAGAAGCAGTATTTGTTCTTAAAGAATGCCCCTCTCTTTTTGCTGACAACTCTAGTCCCTAAGCTTATATTGTTGGTTTTGATTTTGTGGTGGGGGGTGTTTTTTTGCGTGGGTTTTTTTGTGGGTTTTTGTGTTTGTTTTTGGTTTTGGTTTTTTTTTTGTTTGTTTGTGTTTTTTTTCTTTCAATAATTAGTGTGTATGTATATTTATTGGTTCCCTTCCAGGAAAAGTTAGCTGTTATGTGTCGCTCAAAGGTCACGTAAGTTCTCATTTATCTAAATCTGTTTTTCTTTGATTTGTACAACCAGTATTACTGGTCTGAATACCCACAACTACTACTCATACATCTTCAAAGCAGCACACTGGTTATTTTTAAGTGTCTGGAGGATTAACATTTTTAGTGGTGGATTTGTGTGTATTTATTCTATCGTCTACGTAATTGTAGTTTTATTACATTGGTAAAGTTGGTGACAACTGAAAGACTAATGCAACATCTGAAAAAGATAAAAATACAGATCCTTGATGTTGTGCTATTGTATAATCTTGAGGTGCTCAACCTCCTAAAGTAGTTTGAAGTGGGTACTTAATATAAATTACTACTGTCTGCCAGGGCCTGTTCTTGAAGTCACTTTTTCTTATTTGCTCCTTTTTCATCAAACAATATTCTGTTTCTCAGTTTCTCTTTTTGCAACTAAATCTTGCAGGAGTCTTCTGGCCAGTAATATCCATTTGAGCTTTACCCGTCTTCTAGATTCCTACAGCTTCTCTTCCTTTCCTTCCCCTCAGATCTGCTTACCTGCCCCTAGGGAACCAAGGTAAAACTTGGCAATAAGACTGCTTTTTTTATGTTGAAACGCACTGGCTGGTTAATGATTAGTATTATTGGCAATCACTAGGTTTATTTTCTTCCTGGTTTTAGACGTCTCAGAAGCTAAGGAGTCCTTTCTCATTCTAGGTGCTTGCGCAGATCCTTTGTCACAAAACTATGAGCATTATGTAGTCTGCAAGTGAGTCAGCAGGTCTCTGGCATCTCTGGAGTAGGCAGTTGGAGATTAGCTATTGACCTGGTGCCTAATATCCAAAATGGAAACCAGAGGGATTCTGTAGAATGGTGCAGTTCCTGGGTGCTTTAATAATTTCTGGTAGGAAAGTTAATAAAGTATACTGATCAGGTTATTGTAGTTATCTGTATTGTTAATTGGGGTAAATCTCTGCTGGGTATCATAAAGTATGAAATTCTATTTTGAAATAGCTTGTCGACTCTGCTGGAAGGGTGGATTCCCTCCTCCTAAGCAGTATAAATTTCAATGGATGAGTCTGGTACAGCCATAAGTATCAACAGATAAGAAGATAGTTGCATATTAGGAAGTTATGTGAAAAGTTGCAGTTCCTTCATCGTCTCTTGATGAATCACTGTCACGTCACACATTCTCTCTAGTTGACTGAAGGCATTCTGGCAATTTGTGAATGTAGAGGCCCTCAGAATGATCCTGGGGGTGATAGAAAATTAGGAATGCTAACTGGGGGGTATTGCATACTGGACTTGGTGTGCTGGGTCTGTCTAAAGGTGATTGGTACTTCAAAACTAGGTTTTGTACCAGGTTATCAAAATCAAACAGCGTAAGTAGACACGGTTGGAAAGTAGCAACTGCCTTCTAAGAATTTCATACCTCGTGCTAGGATCTTCAGAGGAACTCCCCCAAATAATTAGGAATAGCAAGAGCTTCCTAATTGAACATCCTGAAATAAAACTCAGCAAATGACGTAAAGGTTGTCAGCGAACTGTCAAATGCAGGCAGCTTATTATCAAGTGCTCCTAGCAAAGTAGAATTTGGTGAACAGGAAAATATTCTCAGGTTTATGGACTAGCTCCCTCTGAAACATGAAAAAGTTGAAATTTGTCATGAGGAACAGCTGACAGGGAGTGTTTTCCTGCAAGTGGTGGCATGTGTTTGTGCTCGGCCACCTGTGGATTTAAGATTCTTCAAGGTACAATCTTAGTACAGCTGGGTGATGAACAAGTTCTTTTGAGGGTAATGAACTTAAAGGCAGGTGAGTGAAGTTCTTGGGTGTAGTCAAGTAACTCTGTGCACAAGGTCACAATCCCAGAAATAGTTCTGACTTTGATAAAACTGGAAAGATGGACTGTACTTAGGTGTACCCTTATTCTGTGTGATCTGCCTTTTAGCTTTGTAGCAGTGAATGCTTCCTTGAGGACAAGGTGAATTACTTAGTTAAATCTTCAAATAATGTTTACTTTTTTTCAGAAAGTTCACTAAATACAAATGTCTTATTGCTCTGGGTGCTCTGTGGCATAAATAACATTTCTGTCCATGTTGGGGGTTCGTAGAACAAGTGTTGACAGACACAGTTGTGCTGTGTAAGTTGATGACCACTCATCTAGTGAGTCTTAGGAAGTCTGCTAAGCCAGATTCTTTGACCTGCTTCTGCCACTAGAAACGTATTAGATTTTCAGTAGGAAAGCAGATACTTCTCCCACATTCTCTAGTTGCCAGTGAATCATCCAGTGGCACAGAGAGCATGTTTTTGTAATTGTTTTTTGCTAGGAGTCAGTAGAGAGTAGAGAGTGTTCTACAGAGCAATAAGAAGAAATGCTCCAATGCAATCCATGTTCCTGCTTCCACTTCGGAAGCTTTTTCATTTTCTGGGCCCTGGGATTGCTATATGCTTTTTTGTAATCCTTATCATGGCAATGACCTGGAGGAAACCAAAGCAGATGAATAGCATATGTTGTTTATTGCAATATTCTTCAGTGGACCACAGGATTCAGATATTTTGGAATCGGTATTTCTCTTGGGTGGCCCTCAAGTCGTATCTTTTCTCTCTCAATCTCTAAAATAAATAAAAACCTAGGCTACACCAAATTTATTGTTTGAAGACACCAGATTTATTCACCAAAAGTGCTTAGCTGAAGTTCACAACATTCTTTGAAGCGGGTCTTCCAATGGAAAGCCTTAAAATTGAGTGACATTTTTTTCCCCCCACCCCAGGGAGTTTTCTTTGCTTTGCCTGATTTCAGGCGTGATAGGATGCTTGCGAATCTTGACATGGTGAGGGTTACACTGGTTCCATAAGGGTCCATCTGAGCATTACTCTTGTCCAGAACCAGTCTTTACCATGCCTTTCGCAGGAGGCAGACTTTGCTGAAAGGTTAAGTCACTCTGAAGGTGTTGGTATAATATTAGCAAGGTATACGGGTATCCTTGAATTTTTAGCAACCTGCTAAATGGCTGCAATCAGTAAAGCAATGTTTTCCATGATACTATACAAGCTTGAAAGCTAAGGGATAGTCAGACCTTAAGTTAATAGTCTATGTCCTAATCTGCTCAAATACGTTCAAATTCTATACGAAAGATGGCATTCATCTCTTGGAGTACTCACACCTCCACACTAGAACAAAACATGCCAGTTCTATGGGCAACTAAACTTCTTAGGCTGTATGTAATAAGAGGCTTATTATACAAGGTAAACAACAGCACTGAAGAATGCTGACTTTTTAGGCAAGCAGAAACCTTGAGAAGAGTAATGAGATTGAGATCTCCGGGGATAAGACACATCAAAGAACCACAGTTACTCTGGTAAGTAACCATTTTTTCTAGTGACTACTTTGGTATAACTATAGTTTTGGAAATAACTTTTCCATGTTGCCTTTCCATTGTATATAACTTTTGTTTATGGTTTTCCATCCTTAATACTTGCAGTTGTGACCTAAATCTGTAAGTTGGATGGACTGACTTGGAGAGCCGAATGTATTTCCAAAGGAGCACGAGGGTAGTTCCTGACCTACTCCCTTGGCTTCTTTCAGCAGCTGTATTGTAATCTAGAAAAAAAATTATGATCGTTCCCTTCAGGTTGAGGGAAGTGAAAAGGCTGGTTGTATTTTAAGTCGTACATGAGAATGACTTAATAATCATGAAAGTCAGAAGGGTGATACCCAATGTCGATATACGTTATCAAATATTTTCTGTCAGCGTGGGACCAACCTGAAATACTTTAATAAACCAGTTTAAGGACAGAGAGAAAACAGGAAAAATATTTTGGTGCTTTGGATTCTTGTTTTTAGTTTTATCCACACCATATATTTTAACTAATTTAACATAACTGCTCAAGAAAAAGTAACTGAAAAACAGTGCAACAACATGAAAAAACTTGTTGGATACGTTTTAGGTTCATTGAAGAAGCTCGTTGAAGTCAGTGGCACTTTTTAAAGAGTATGAAGTTAATTATACACATAATTGATAGAGGATGTTTGGATCTTGTTCTGAACAAAGCCAAAGTACTTGAAGTTCCACATAGATGCAGATAGTTTAGTTTCCGAGTCTTAATGATTTCTGAGATAAATGAAGATGTGTGCCAAACACTGAGGTCAGGCCAGGTAGATTTTCAGTTAGTGTCAGAAACTAAGGTCTTTCTTAGAAATAAAGCCAGCCAGGCTTCCAGCTACCTTCACCTGCATGCCCCCAAGCGAGCAAGTGCTTTATTGATACAATTCATTTCCCAAACTAGTCCCAGGTAACTGTTCTTCGGTATAGTTGTTTACAGTCATTGTCATGTCTGTAAGAAAATAATCTATAGGTACTATTATTCAGGCTCCTCATGTGATTTTTCTGCTTGTGTCTGTGTAGTATGAAGACAATAGATAAGTGACAAATATTTCCAGAAGTACTGCAGGAGGCAAGAGACCTTAGAATTTAAGGAAGTTTGCCTTCTGCATGTGAAGGAGCAAGATTAAGCACTGGAATATTGTAAAATACCTTCAGAAAAGAGCTATTTCACATAAGAATATTTTGGAAGCAGGTAAGACAAAAAAAGCTTAAGGAGAGTACGATAAATTAAAAAAAAAAAAAAAAAGTTTCCATAAAAGCATACACTACCATGGAGAGCTTTTGAAAGTCCTTTTGTAAGCTAATTCTGTATTTTGTTCTATTAAGTAATAAAGTGTCAAACATGAATAACAAGGGATGTATCCTGTTTCAAGACTATAAACTGATTTAGAATATGCAAGCTTCTGGATTATTATTACTGTAATAGTCATCTTCCGCTAGTTAAGTATATATGAAAAAATATTAGACTTTCACTATTATTGTTCTTGATGAAAAAAACAGAAAAACAAACCACCATTTCAGAAAAAAAATATTTGAGTCAACAATTACATAACAACAGGAGCAACAAAAATGTAGAATGAGCTGTTCTCTCTTTTTTCCTTGTCTTTCATCATCTCTTGATGATGATCTCTCACTCCATATAACAACTGAATTTTGTATTCAAAACAGGCAGCATTTTGAAAATATTTTATTGAAAAACAAGCATTGCAACTGGAAGTCAAAGGCCAGGAGGCAAGACATCGCAAATTAAAGCCGTTCTTATAAAGACCTGTTATTCTAACTGTGGTTTATGTTTGCATAAAGGAATTGCCCTTAATATTGATTTGATTTAGCTCTTCAGATATAACTCGTGTTAAAATTGTTTTGGAAATAAATTTGAAAATTTGCCTTTGAAAACTTAAAGAATTGACAATGAAGGTTTATGAATGTAATACTCTAATAATCTGTTACTTATATGCAACTATTAAATAATAGTAAGTAAAAGTAGTAAATAAAGTACATTTATGTGTCTTGTAGTTCCTTGAGACCTTGAATGGTCCTTAAATTGGTGGACATTGATGGAATTTGATGGAATTAGTGAAGAGTCACTCACGTAAATGAAGTCAGAATCAATTTATGCCGAACTGCAATGCAATATAAGCTGTGTTGTCTTTTCTTGCCATTGCACCATCATTTGGAGTAAAATTGGAATTGATTTCAGTTCTTGGATGTATTTGTTGTTCCACTGTAGTATAATAAAGGCCACGAAGAAGGCAATTTATTAAATATTTGCTCTCTGTGGCTATTTAAAGGGATTACCAATCATTAGTGTCATCCAATTGCTGCAGTAGGTCACTGTATGCTTGGGCAGACGACAGCATAGTTTTACTTTTCTAATATTTTGATACAAAGGTCTGTTAATCTGCATATATTTTGTCACTGTGGAGATCATTAGGAAATTTTCTGAAGGAAGCTGTCCTATCAGATTCCACTTCTCAGTACGTAGAAACTTTTTCTGTTGATTGTTGATACTTTAAAAACATCAAATAGAGACTACTGAGCCCCTGAAAATCTAAAGCTTATGCAATTCTACTGTTACAGTTCAATACTATTTGTGAATTTACACTGGAAACCACTAGTCTATTTGAACCAATTTTTGTAGACAAATAAAAGACTCAAAAGGATTGATTTCCACCAAATTTAATGTACAAAGTGGCTGAGTAGAGTGAAGAGGTCCTATTAGTGCTCAGTTACAGGAGAGGCTGAAGTGTGCGCTTTCTTCTACTGAACAATATGAAATCCACACAGGAGCTTCATTCCTAACATACAGATTCTTTGTACTCCAGGTTTAAGTTAAATACCATTTGGAAAATTGATACCATTCAATAAGTAGTACATTCTACATTTTGCTTGTATCTATCACCAGGATTAAGGTACAGTTACGGTGAGTACATTGTTAAACTATAAATATACTGTAAAGCATTCTCCCCTGAGAGCATTTTCCCCTGGGGAAATGGAGATGGACTGCATATATCTAAATATTGAAAAATATATATTATATATGTGGTTTTTAATGAAGTGTTCTGGTTCTTTTCCCCAGTTACTCCCCACTTGGGTTATACGCTATCAGATTTTTTTTTTCTTATGTCACAACTGACTTTGAGCATTGAGAAGAATTTATGGGACAGTAGCTATATGGATCAGTTGAGAAAAAGAGAGTTGTGGAATGAAAGGAACTAAAGATTGTTTGAGAGAAAGAGGTAGAATTTTTAGGAACAAAATTGCAGGAAAAAATTAGTGATTTTTCACTGTTCTTGTAGGGTAAAGATGCCTGGGGATTGAGAATATGTGAATAATGAAGCAATACCTCTCTCTTTAAAAATTTAGGATAAGTGTGGATTCCTACCTCTTTAAAAATTTAGGACAAGTGCAGATATCGGTACATTTTGGCTATTGTCAGCAAGATGCTTTTTTATCACTAAAATTTGGTTTTCCGCAATTGTAAACTGCAGGCAGTGGAGACTGTGTATAGCTTTGTGAGCGAGCTGTGCAACTTTCCAGGTATTGTAGTTGCCAGTACTTTTTCCATTCTGTTGTTAATCACAAGGTTAAATATGTTTATTACAACTCTTTCCTATATGCCAATGGTGATCTAATTCTTACATAACTATACACATAGTAATATATTTATTATGTATTATATATAATATAGATAATTCAAGTATGCATATTTCTTTTTGCTGAATCTTTAGTGTTACCTGCTCTCTTATATTTTAGTCTAAATGATTTTAACTAATGATTACAAATCAATTTGGTGTGTCCTAACTCAAACATTATAGCCAGATGAATTATTTTCATTTGGTTAGGTGTCCATCTGTAAACCCCAGAGTACATTAGGGCAAAGACTGTGAGCATTCCAGCAGTCGATACGTTTTTATGGAGGTAATCATTAAGAAATCACTTATGTATAATTATGTACTTAAATTAGCATGAGCTATTTTCACATAATTTGATCATGTGATCGATTCCACTTTAGGATTTAATCTACTAGTAGCTGAGCTCTTCCCTCTCTGAAGAATTATCTGGTTTAACAGCGTGTCGAAGGGAAGAGGCAGATCAAAGCACACTGTCCGTATGAGTTCCAGTGACGACGTGCTGGAGACCCACTTACATTTGCAGTAACTGTGTATAAAATCTATGGCATTTGGAGAACTGCATCCTTGTTTGAACATCTGAGGAATGACCTTTATTGAGAGCTTTCTCAAGCAGGGGTTACTGAACGAGGCGGGATTGCAGTAAAGCGTTGATTTCTTTCCCAAGCACGTACGGCACACATTGGAAGGAAGAAAGAATTGTAGGGGGTTGGCAAGAAAAACATTTTGCTAACAGGCTTTCTGAGTGTTGCTGTGTCCTCGGCATCACAAAAGAACATCTGACTCTTGCAGAGGGCAGAGACTAGTAGATGTGTGTAGTAACATAGTCAGCGAGTAACTGGTTTCCCTGCTGAGTAAAATGGAGAATGTTCTCTCTCTGCAGTGAGAAACTTGTGTCTGTCCCGTGTTTACTTTGTTTTAATTCACAGAAAACCCCAAATCCGAGGTGGTAATTTTTTATTGAAGTACAATCCTTGTTAATTCAATGAGATACCTGCCCAGGAGAGTCTGAGAATTAGGGGTTTTAGGACTTTAAAACATCACTGAGAATAAATGAATTTTTGGTGCGTGTTGCGGAGGTGTGTGCACCATGCTGGGACAATCCAGCACGGCTGGAGACCATCTGCAGTGGCTTCCTGTCCCCATGGCAACCCAGAGCTGTACTGGAGCCATCCTCTCCATTCAGTCTCTTCATCCCAAACCCAGAGAAGGGAGCAGAAGGTCTAAGGCAGGAAATGGCACTGCTCTCTCCGAGCCTCTGTTGTTGGGTCAGGGAGTTTCTGTTGAGATTCCAGCATCTTCTTAAAGGGCAGGAACATATCTTCTTGTTCATTTGTGCCACCTCAAGCTTTTTAAGGACTGCTATTTGCCTCTTCTGAAACCGGTCCTATTAAGCCTCTCTGGGCTGTAGAATGGTAAGGAAGGATTGGGAAGTTGAGACATTTGCTGTCATCGGTATCATCAGAATCCAACATCATTAATAGATGAGAATGCTTTGGTACTACTGCTGATTCATTCTCCTGGTTTTCCCAGCTGAGACGTCCTTTGCTTTGAGATTGCCTCTGCACTTATCTTTTTCGGTGTTAATAAAGTTCATTTTTGTACACTGCAAAATAAGCAACATTGCAATGAACATCATTAATTACAGATGTTTAAAATCGTTTAATAATAAATAAATGGTACTCTAACTTTGGAATTACCTCATGTTGCAAGTTGTTATGAGCCACTGGAACAGAAGGCAATCTGTAAAAGTACACATCTAAAATTTCTAGTAATTTATGATAAGTCTGATTTGGAAAATGTCATGAGGGAAAACATTTCACTTCATCAGCAAATGATAAGATTTCTTGGTAGGATTTTAATATTGCTACCTATTACAGTATGAGCTGTATTTTGACTTAATGTTTGATATTGCTAAGAAAAAAGGTGCAAGTTCCCATCTAAATTTTATCTTGAAGGTTCTGTTTGTTCTTCTTTGATAGCTGAACATCATTTCACTGAAGAAGAAAGCTAAAATCCCAACAGTAGGAACAGTTCTTTCCATTAAATATTTTCTCATCCTTCCAATCATCTGCTAGGTAGCTTGCTTGCCCCGTCTGGACCTCCATTAATTTCAGTGTTCAATTGTTTAAAAAATGACTGAAGATTCCATAAAATTAAATTAAGAAATCATTATTTTAATTTTCTCTTAATTTATACAAGCTTTTTTCTTTTTTTCCTTCTCCAAACTAAATATTGCATTATTATGCTAAATCTGACAAGGTAAAGGAAAATTGGCTTAAGAAGTGAGCTATAAAAATGATACGAACTGAGCAGTCAAGAAGTTAAAAAAAAAGGTAGATTATGAAATTAATTTAATTTTTAATGAGCTACATTTGATATAGACGGTTAAATCACAGATGCTGAATTGCAGGGAAATTTCTTTACTGTTGTTCTTTTCTGTGAATTTTGAAATGATACATTAGGACCCGAGTCTTTTCCTGGACTAATTGTGTCATTGATGTGCAGTTCACCAGCTCTGATGGTGAATGCAGTCAGCCCGTGCTGAGAGAACTTTTCTATGCTTGGAAATGAATGATACATTTACCCAGCGTAAATACCTAGGGTATTTATTGTAGAATGATGTAGCATAGATGACCATGCGATTGGAATGAACCATCATTCTAAAGCAGCCGTTTTGATAAACTTCTCTTTGTAGATAGACTCTAATGTACCGTAAGTAAGGTTAGAATTTCGTCTTCAATACTCTGCCATTAAATGATTTTTCCTATAAGCTTTTATTGCACTGTGTTATCCTCCAAAGATATGTAGGAATTTGGGAATTTACAGTAAAATGTCCATTGATATTTTACTGGGAATGAAAAACTCAACAGTTGAGGGACCCGCCGCAGTATTAGTGCCATGATATGTCACGTTTGACTAGTCTGAGCGGACAGAATTGACTGTTCCTTTTAGCTTAGTAAAGCCCAGCTTTAGCTGAGCTTAGTAGCCCAGTGTTAGTTGTGTCTAAAGTAATTGCTTAAAATTTTTACTAAATACATTATATGTGTATGCATGTTGTTAATTCTGCCATAAAAGTTATGCTGAATCCTGGGGTTAGGAACTGATTAAGAACCACTAATGTGTCACATCTCTGGGTAAGGTATTATGAATTATTCATCCTGTTATCCTAATGCAATCACAATAATGTCTTGGTGCTAATTAGTAGGTGGAGGGGCTGACACAAAGTCAAGAATACCCAGGAGATATTTTGTTCAACAGTTGTTCTAATTCCTGCTGATAAATATCTTTTCTGCTCTTACAATTTATTTCTTACTTAATAGAAACAAGTTTTACTTTGTGTTCATTTATTTCTGTTATTTCAACATTTATTGTTTAAAAAATCAATTACTTTTTTAGGGTTAAACTAGGCCAAGAGCTGAAGCATTTGATAGCTTTTGGGAAAGCTGTCTGCAAGGTTTTATTGTTATGTCTCGCTATATTACTTTGTCCGTATTGGTGAGCTGCATTTTACCCTGTCTTCTTTTACCTGTGAGCTTGATTAATCAGAGCAGAATTTGTTGTATTTTTAATGGATGTGAAACACCTGTTTGTGCAATTGTAAAGCATAGCGCTTACTGTGGTAATGAAGTAATTAGATATTTGTGCATATTATTCTTTGACACAATTTAAAACAGCTAATAGATTATTTTGTTCCGCCTCTTTTTTGCTTGGCCATTAGTCATTACTCTGTTTTTCCCGTTTCTCTCTTTTAAGTCAACTCTCAGCATTTCATTTTGTTTACTTAATGTTGTCATGTATCATTGTTCATTAAAGGGATTTACCAGAAGTCAAACTGAAGGGCATTATCAATTCACCTTGTATTTTACCACTGTTTCTTAAAAATTCCTATTTTTTTTAAATAAGACTACAGCCTGAAACATAGCTTCATGGATGCAGATGTTTCAGCTCAGCCTGAAAAAAACCCACAAAGCAAAACAATCCTTTCCACCACCTAATTTCCCACTTGTTTTCTTCTCTCGCAGCCTTTTTCCTTCGTTTTGTGCTGACCCTGCCAATATTTCCTGCCTCCCCCGCTCTCCCTGAAGAAATACATTTTGGTAAACTCCATGAGGATGTAACTGGTGGGTAGGACCTCGAGATTGTTGGAGAATGCCCAACTTTGCCTGATTTTTGTGTGAGGTGTGCACAGTTCGCTGTTCTGTGCATGTCTTTTCGCTTCAGGGGGGAGAGTATGAGCACTGAAGAATAACTTTGGGGAACTGATGCCGGCTTTGCTTCATGTCTGTCTCTCTCTGGTGTTTGTGTTTCTGCTCACCAACAGCGTGAGATATTTTTTCTCCCTTCCTCTCCTCCTCCCCTTTTCCTGTTTCTCTCCCTCAGCCGCCACATCCTTCCTAGGGCTGCTTTATCACAGAGATCTGTCTTCTCTCCCTCTCGCTTCTCACTCTGCTGCCTGTGATTAAGCACCTGGAACGTTTCCAGCCTGATGACTGCAGAGTTTTGCACTGAAACTCCCTCGAGATTTCCTGCAGTAAGGCTGCCTTCTGAAACGCGCTGCTCAGAAGGAGCCAGACTTTATGTACCTGTCTTTGCAGAGATTTTGAAGGTGCCTGGCGTATTAAATGCACTGTTGCTCTCTGAATAACAGTGACAATATGCATGAGGTCTCGTAGTAGAAAAATATTTTGTTGTTACAAACTGTATGAAATCCTTCATCTGGAAAACTGCTGTCGTCTTTTCTGCCGAAATGTACAGACAGCCAAAGGGGGGACGCTCTGCTACCATTGACTGTAGAGAGTCCGCTTTTGGTGGGCTTGCCCGAAACAAAAGTTGCATCTACTGCTCAAATTAGGTTTCTAAACTTCGTATCATTTGTCATTCATCTGTAAAAAATGAGTCACTTTTTGTAGAAGATGTCACAGCTACAACATTACATTGCTTAATTGCTATGTTACAGTCACAATTGCCACGTCTGATTCTACATTAACTCTTTCTGAAATGAATGGTGGAGGGCAATTATTGTGCTAATTAAGCTAAATGAAGGTTTTGCTTAAGAGAGAGTGTGTGAAGATGCCTTGCTGGGTAGAAAAATACTGTGTGATAGAATTGGAAGCTTCCTCAAGAGCATTGTCCTAAGATTTTAGACTGCAAGCTGTCCTCAAAAGGCACTGCTTTTTGTTAGTTTATCTTTCACTCAAGGCTGTGCACAATGATAAAACACTGTCTATCAATAATGCCAGCGTTTCATTGCCAAGAAGCTTTTTCCCAGGGGTTTTATAGCCATGTAACATAAAGCTGGTAGTTATATTGTCCATTGGCTGAGACTATCTGGAATTAAAAGACAATTGAATACAGAAAGGATACTTATCTTCAGCAAATTCAAACACTTGAAAGTATAATAGAGTTGGAAAAGGATCTAGAAAATTAAAAAGAAGGAAGAGACTCTACTTCCACCTTGATGAGGGTCTGAAGGAGGTTTCGATCAATGGAAACCACATTTTCATTTGTCAGTTGGCCAAGTTCTTGTCTTCTCTTCAAGTACAAAGAAGAGAATGAAAAGGGCAAAGGAGCCTTCATCTCCAGGGCAGGGCAGTAACGGCTGGTCATTGGCACTGCTGTGACCGAGCCCCTGGGTAACTGGTCGGGCAGAGAATGGAAATGTATTAGAAAAAGTACCTTGTGTTAGATAAAGTACGTAGTATATTCTATATAGTGTCATTTCACTTGTTGTCTCTGGAGATTTCTGACAGTTTCTTATGGATTGTCAAAAGTCTCTCCACTAAATCAGCATTTAAGCCATGCCTAAGCTGTGGTTCAGCAAATCTGACCTAAATAATGTATCGTTAAAAGTAGATAATGGAATTCAGATTATTTTTTTTTTAACAAATAGTAGTTTAAATTTCTCCAACTTTCTCTTTTATCCCCGTCTCCTATCTGTCCTTATACCCTGTCCATCTATTCCTTTCCTTGTGTCTGTCCTTATCAAAAGGCTCATATTTTTACCTCCATTATCTTTTATCCAGCTCTTCCCTGCATCCTCTTTTCTTCTCCCTGACCTATCATCTTCCCACTTAAAATACTTTCTCCCTGGCCTCATGGAGCATCGCCATGGTGACCACATGACATCATTGCACTGGGAACAGTTGCCTAGGAAACCATATGATGTCATTGCACTGGAGACAGTTGCCATGGTTACTGAGTTGGCTGAGGTAACTGGGAAAAAAGGGCTTGTCATCCGACCAGTGCCAGGAAACGTTCCCATTAATGGGAATAAAGAAGAGACTTTTCTTTATATTTTTATGTTCCAGGGAGGGCTGCCTGTGATTCAAAGACCCCATTTCTTTTTCTGATATAACGTGCTCGCTTTGGGCTGCTTTCCGCTGGTCTGGGTGATCTTGCTCACCTGTTTCTATTGTTGAATGCTATCGTGACCATCAAGCCACAATAAAATGGGGAAAAGCTACACTGTCTTGTGGTTCTGGGTAAGATGGATTCCCACCCTCTATCACTGTTTGATCTTTGCTGTTTGGTTCCTTTTTTTTCTGTGATGACTGGCCCAGCAGATGTCAGAGATACAGTGACAGTGAATGGCACACGCCTGAGCTTGCTCTGGTTCTGCACATCTGTAGTTTGTTTTCTGCTTCTCTCCTGCCTTTCCCAAGTTCTGTTTCATCCTTGCTGAAATGTACCTGTCTTGTTTTAATAATTCCAGGAGTTCCAAGAAATGTCTGATGTGAAAGGTGAAGCAGAGGTTAAATAAAAAGTAGGAGGCAGCTATTAAAGGCCAAGAAAGGTACGCAAGAACAAATTCAAATTTGTCAGCCTTCATTGAGTGCATAGAACAATGTGTAAGCGTGTGTGTGAGACTGATCTTCATCGTATAAGGATGGAGGAATGTAAATAATGGTTAGAACTGTGTGTCTAATAAGTCTCTGTGTGATGCGCAGATCGGTAGCTCTGGCGGAGTTTGTGTATGTGTATAAACATACATATAGTTGCTCTATGGATAAATAAGCTTTTATGCAAATGGCTTTTCCAGGCTTTCTGCATTTTGAGTGAATTACATGTCTAAGGTATAGTAGTCAAATTATGCATATATGGGCGTGACTATCCCCATATATCAAATACAGAGCCTCTGCTCTCAGTACCCATGCAGGTGCTCTAGAGTTCACTAGAAACTTTAGTTACAAATTCCCATCAGTCAACCATAAAGTGAGCCCTTTTCTGACCTCCCTGTGTGTGGTCATCCTCAAGTTGAAAATCATGGTTTGGATTAAAAACTTTACAATTACTGTGGAGCTTATAACAAGAATGCTGTCAAAGAAGATATGGAGAGTGCTGGTGGCAGGTCAGGGGACTGAGGAGTTTTGGAGTGCCTGAGCTGAAATCCAGGGTTCCTGAAATGTTGGGAGGAGGCTGGAATAGTGGTAACATCTCTGTTTTGGCAGAACCAGGTGAAGAGTTGGGAAGAGAGAGTGTAACTTCATTGGGTGGGGAATAGAATTTCCAGACTTAGTTATGGGGGGAAACAAAGGGGCAAGGGGTGGGTTTTTTGGGGGTTGGGGTGAAGCAGTAAAAACCTTTTATTAGAGTTTTATTTTGGATTCCCTTCTCATCCTTTAAAAATGCTATTTGATTGCCTGTTTATTTGTTCAGTGTACTGCACAAAGTAATCTCAGCCTCTGTGCCAAAGTAAGTGTGAAAGAAAGTGGCGTTTCACATCTGTAGCTGGGTGAGTCTGCAGGGAACAACAGTTGTAAGAGATCAGATGGCAACGAGACAGAACGGCTAATGGAGCTGGAAAGCAGCAGCCAGTCAGTGCTGAGGGGTTCCTAACAGTCCGGTGAAAGACGTGGACAATCACTGGCCTGTGTTTCAGACCTGTGTGTAAATTCTTAGGTTCTAACTTGATATAATGATGTTTCGTTAATCAACATGCAATGGTGGTGCTTGCAAATCAGGCTGCTTTGTTCATTTCGAGCTAAGGGACTTGCGCCACTGTGAAGTAATCAGTAATCATGCAGCTTTCCTGGGCTCTCATGGACTGGAGCAATCTTAGAGTTCCTACAATGGGATACTGATGAATCTGTAATAGAAGGGATATTTGTTCCTACTATTAACGACCACTTGTGTTACTTTTCCTGTTAACTGAACTTCAGAATGACCCCTGAGCTTGGGTTTGTTTTATTTCAGCACTATACCTGGCAACTTGAGTTTATTGTATTTAAGTACATTTTCAACATTTACATTTGGATCACATTTATTGGTAAAATATGGAAAGAAAGCAAGATGCTGGACTGTATTTGTTTAACTGTCAGGGAGGTATGGGAAAAGGTCGGTAGAGCTTGTGGTTTTTTGGTAAATTTTACCTGGAATCTGCAGTCAGGTTCACAATTCATTTTCCAGCTACCTGTCTCTAATCTTTCACTAACCTCAGGTTTTTGTAAATACTTAAATAATAATTGTATGCTGTGATATGCAATACTGGATATCTCATAATGATGAAGAATTATAGATTTGTTTTCCCACCAGTGTCAACCACTTAGGGTATCTACGTGGTAAAATTCTGTGTGTAGTAGGGCAGGCAGCGTGCAGTGCAGCAGGACAGACACTCCTATGAGCTGTGTGAGCTCAGCTTTTGCTGACTAATGCTTCCATCTACTGGAGAACTGCGTTCTCACAGTATTCGCTCTGTACTGTACTCAGACATCCAAAGACTTGTTAATTAAATCCCCAAAGATTTATTAATTATGAATTATTAGAATAAAAATAGTTTCTAAGTAGCTAACACCAAATGCTCTTATGTGCTCTGTATCTTTACATTTGAAAGATGTGCAGTTGTCTGCCCATCTTGAATCAATACTCTATGTTTTATTCTAAAATACAGTATCTAAGAGAGTAGCTCTATAAATTATAGAATCTACAACTATTTTCCTCGTAGGCAATATTGTGACTTGTGACCCAAGACGGTGTTTCCAGTAAGGGACTTCAGAGGCTGTAGGACTGCCCCTTTACACTTTGTGACCAAGCAGGATGGGGGCAGATAGCCATTGAGACGTGCTGTGTGGTGTTAGCAGTGAGAGGAGAAGAGTGCACCCAGCATCGCCGAGGCTGCTGTCGGGGTCTCTGCCAATGCTGCCCCAGCACCACAGGTGGGTGGAGGTGGCGAGTGCTGCTGTCGTCAGCGCTGATTTGCCACGTAGTGGAATGGAAGACTCCTCTACTGGCGGCTGAGAAGGAACTGAACAAATAGCGGCTTCGGTTTTTCTTGTTAGCATCACCCTGATCTTTGAGCTCCTTGAAGTGTCTAATTAGAGAATTTTGGAATAAACTTGTTTCTAGAGACACGTACCTGTAGCCCAACTAATAGTTCTTCCCAGCCTGCCTTTCTCTCTTTAACGAGTGATTCTTCTTTCCTGTGAATCCATGGATTTGTTGAAAGGAAAGCACAGAATGGTTGCTCTATCCTTTTGTTAGTCATTATTCTTGTTAGGTTTTGTAGGAACAGTGTACAAATAAAAAATACCCACCCTGAACCTCAAAATTCACAGAGAATAATTAGGTTTTGTTCTGTGTTCCTGCTATTTATGACAGTGTTGTTAAAAGTAATAATACCAGAGCACCTTTGGACTCGATATAGTGGCGTGACAAATAAATACAATGTGCTTATATTAGATATAAATTGTAAATTTATATATAAAGTAAATGATAAAGTATATATAAAAGTTATAAGCTTATATGTAAGACTAGATGTACTAGTTAAAGGAATAATTTTAGAGGAATTTATACAAACTCAATACATTTTTGTATATAGTGTAATCCTATATGAAAATAATATACTTAGCTATATTTATTTTTTATTTAACTATATTAAATATTTTTATTTATATTTGTATAAATAAACAATACTTAATACAGTGCCTTTACAAAAAGGACGTTATTTCAGAGCAACGTGCTCCTGCCTGCCTGCAATCTATGCAATTCTGTGCCCTTTGGGATCGTTATTACACTGAGATAAGTATCTTCAGTTGTTCACGTGAAAGCTTGACAAGCTCTCCATGTTGACCTTCAATAACTGACTCCCTAGAATACATCAGCTTTTGAATTTTATGCTACCATTAAGGTTCTTGAAATACCTGTGCTTGATAAGGTGATATGTTGTTTGGGTGTTTAACGTAATTACACGGTAACCGTACCAAGTGCTCTTTGGTTTAAGGCAGGGAGTTGGAACGATTTTCAAAAACAAAAGCATAGGAATGGATTTTAGGGGTTTAATGTTTTTGAAATGATGAGAGTGGTAGGAAGTATAGACTTTAGATTTGCGTTGGTTGCTCTTCTACTGTTACGGAAGAATAGTTCAAGATATCTTCCACTGATGATGCTATATGTTTTATAAGAAAACTGATCCTCTGTGTGGGTGTTTCTGTGCTTTTCTGAAAATAAACTGCTCAGTGCTTCTAGGCAGCATGTATTCTGCCTCGAGTGTTGAGAATGTGGGGAAATGAATCTGTGAATGGTAGGAACACTGCAGCCTATGTCCAAAATTCTTAATTTGTGTGGACAAATAACTACTGTTTACCTTAGCAGCCATCAGAAGCTGCCTTTGAGTAGGATTAACTGAGCTGGATACACAGTTTAAGAAATCTCCTTCTGTAGTTCTTCTTTTGCAGTAGCAGCAATGTCTGAAGCTGCCATTGGTGCCATTGGATTTTTTTTAAAAAAACCCCCAACTGTCAGTTCATCATATTATATATGCAAATAAAGGTGGGAGAAGTGCTTTTCTCTGAATGACCATGCAGGAGCACATTCCACTGCTGATGTGCGTGCTTTCATCCTCGGAGTGTTTTGGCTGTCAGTATCTTTATGACTTACATACCATCTAGAGCCTTCGCAGACTGTAACTTGCACGTGCACGTCTGTCCACTATGGGCTTTAATTTCATTTTACTACCTTTGAACTGAGATGGAGCTACTCATTGTCATTGTTAATGGATGCATGTGCTCTTGCTGCTTCAAATAGTTTTCTCAGAAAGTTGTTAATAATTTAGAATTTAGCCAATTGACAACTTTTAGTTTTTATTAAGAATCTACTTAGAGTGGCCTCAGTTGCCTCTTATGTGATGTCTCTGTAACTTTGGACAGTGGCACATTGCAGGGAAATGATGTTTTTGTATGTCCTTCACCTTCTAGGATTGTAAATGTAGGGATGTTGTGATATTGTGTTGCCAGACTGACTCAAATCGTAAGTTGGCACGAAATTTTAGAACCAGTTTCCTAGCAGATGAAGAACATAAATATGAAACTGTTGCACCACAGTTGTCCGTGACCAGATTCGCAAAAACTGATGACAAATTTTTCACTGGACAAAGTAACAGACAGAAAATGTTAGAGGGTAGTTTTCCCCTGGAAAATATATTCAGACAATGTTAAGCCCAGTATGATGCTCCTTAAATTTGGACATCATATTGGTTATTTTAAAGGAAGGAAAGTGTCTGTGTGTGTACAGGAGGACGGGAGGGTAGGTATTGATTTGAGCAGTTGAGTCATATGCCAATCAATTTACTTTTCAGTTCCTGGAGAACGAGCATTGCAGCTGGTTATTCATGACTGCCTCATACTTCCTACATTTGTGTCGTTGATGGAGCCGAGAGCAATTCTGTTCTGAAGCAGAAAGTTGCTATGCATTGGCTGCTCTCTTAAACTGGGAATAATGGTTTCTTTCCACTGATTGAATGATGCAATGACAGCAACATTCACTGGTGAAACAGTGACTGATGTACTAGCTTGCAAGCTTTATAGAAGTTGCCTTCTCTACGCTTTTGTGATGCTCTGTTCTACAGTGTTGAAGTTGGTTTTGGATATTCTATTACATCTTGTGAAGGAGCAAGCAGAGGCAATTTCATTTTAATAGTCTTGATGTTCAGTTATGCTCAGCTTGGTGCAATAGCAGCTGGGGAGTCCTGAGTACAGTGATCTAGCATGATGTGACTGACCAAAGGAGAGAAATTAAACAGTGTTCTCTGTTTACACAAGCTTACTGATGTAACAGTTTAGCTATCTTCTTTTCTTCCCTATGCCACCTGTAGTGGTTCAGCGCACACCTTATTCACTCATCTCAATTCTGTTCAATATGATTTGTCAAGATGTCTCTCACACGAACTGTTCTATTGTATATTTTGGTGCTACTTCCATCTTCTTTTTTCCTCCCTATCTATTAGATCTTGTTTCCATGTGTTTAATAATCCTTTCATTGTGTTTCTTCATTCAGATGGAACAATGGAGCACTCTTTTTCTATGTTTGGAATTGTTTCTTTCTGAAGTTTCCGATTGCTTTAGATAAACAAGCCGAACAGATGAATGCCGGTTGTAACAACAGGAAGAGGTGAGTTTCTCTTTCTGGAACATGAATCAAAAAACAAGAGATAAGATGTGGAGGGGAAAGAAAGAATCTGTGTTGTCCTCTCTGAGGAACATTCCAAGACTGTCAGTGAGATGTGTTCAGCATCATCCAGAGAACCTCTCTTACTCTCTGCAGTTTTGTAGCACCAAAAGTAGTTTTCAAACCAGGAAAGGAAGTTTCTTTTTATTTTACTGAGTCTCTCCATGTTGCGAGAGTGGATGTCTCTAGAACTGCATCAATGTTTCTCTCCTCATGTTGTAGATTTTGGAGCATCTCTTAGCACTGAAAATTTCATCTGGTTGCTTTCCATAGAAGCTCTAGGGACACCTGTCGAATAAGCCTGACTCACATCACCATGCAGCAGATCATTAGCACCCATCTATTTCTCTCTTCTGTCCCTGACTCCACAAGTAGACGCAGTAGCACAGGATTCTGTATAAGTGGACTGTTAAATCATACTTAACTTCACCTCAGTTAATAAGGTCTTGTTATTGTGCGCCTGAAGCTATCAGTGAAGACGTAGAATGTAGAAGCTCGCTCTAACTCAACAGAGCTCTCTTACCTCTTATTTCTGGTACTGCTGCCAATGCATGTCAAAATGGGATATAGTTCTCAGTAGCCTCCCTTAGCTCTGAGCACTGTGCGCATTACTTGTCCGTAAATGCTTTAAGGTGCTTACGGATCACATGATTGTACTCTTTAGTAGTTACATCAGATACTATGTGAATGACAGTCTAAGAATATAAACAAGTTAGTTATCTGGTACTTTGTGTTAGAGGCTCAGTGTTCCACCCCCTTTTGCCTGTTGGTGTTTTTATAGTGTTATGAAGATGGGAATCAGCCAGCGTTTATGTGGTGTTAATTAGATTACTTATTTCCAGGAACATGAGAAAAAAAAAGTGACCTTTTCAACATCATTTCCCACCTTCAGTCTCTACTGAAGATAGTCCTGGCACAAGGTTTATTTGCCATTTTTTCCATCTCCATAATTGCAAGTTTAGTTTTCTGGGGAGACAAGACAGTTCTTCCATGCTTCTTTCTTTCCAAATGTATGCCTTGTTCCACTGAGAGACATTCACACGTCCTCTTGATTAAAAAAAAAAACAACAAATCAGCCTTCATTTTTTCCTGCACGTGGGTCTGCACAAACACAGTCTGGGTGGAGAATGGATTAAAAGCAGCCCTGAAGAAAAGGACTTGGGGGTTACTGGCGGATGAGANGTGTCCCTGCCCATGGCAGAGGGGTTGGAACTAGATCATCTTTAAGGTCCCTTCCAACACAAACCATTCTATGACTCTATGATTGTATGATTCTATCTAGGATTTGTGTGGTAAACAAACAGTGGCTGCACAAACCCCAAAACTTGGTGTGAACGTCTGCAAGTGAGGTGAACTGTTTGTAGAATGAGGCCTTTCTGGAATGCATAACAAAATCAGAAGACATTGGATTATATATGATAATAAAGTTGAATTCTCTGCCTTTCACTTTCGTTAGATTTAAAATGAAAGTACTAGAAAGATACAAAGTCATTGGCCAATCAGTGGAGCAATTGGTTTATCAGTGTTTTGTAAAGAGTACATGCAATGCGTGTTTCTGGTCAGTGCCTGTTAAAGAAGGAGGCATCCACATCCTTTTGTGACCAAGAGCCTTCATCACTAAAACTATCCTGGTTCAAGTCATGCTGGCGTTGGCAAGTCCCGCACCCTGAGTTTTCTTCTCTCTGCCAGGATTGGTACCCTGCAAAGTAGGTTTGAAGCTGTTCATGGAGTAGAAAGAAAAAGTAGTAGTTGCTTATATATTGGAGGAGGGGGCTCTGCTTTTCAGAACTAAGAGGTGACTACCTTTTCCAGTTTTTAATACACAAGAAGGCTATGGAAAATTTTAGTAGGATATCCATAACATATGATTTTTTTATTTTTTTTTTTTATGAAGAGGAAAACTGAAAGTATGTACAAATTACAGCCTAAAAATGTTATGGGATAATTCAAAATTTTACCAATAACCATAAGTTTCTGGCAAACTCCAAGTTATTTTTTTCTTTTCAAACTTGTACATAGAGCTTTTATATTTGTCATGAAACAGAGTGTTAGAGGCATGTAAGTGTCACTTTAATGATCTCTGAGGACTTCAGACATGAGGGTTAGTTGTGCCTGTGCAAATTCATCAGAAGTCTGTTTTTTCATCAGTATGGTTTATGTAGTTTAACATTGGTTTTCTGTGGATGTGGGATACCCTCTTGTGATCTTTAGAAGATTTCACAAAGCAGTTAAGTTCTGAAAAAGACCGCAGCCTATTTCCTGTAACAAGTTCCTCTGTTGAAAAATGTGAAACAAAATTAGCAGCTTGTTTTTTCTCCAAGATTTCTTCAGGATAAACCAACGTGCAGCCTTACTGGCCAAATTTAATTCCTGGGATATCATCCTGCTTTTTTTTCATTGTAGAATATTTAGGGGGATAACCAGGAAGTTAATGAAATTATACTGATGTAAAATAAGTGAAGACAGTTCCACAACATTGTCTTTTGCTTGAATAAGGACTGATCACTGACTTCTGTGCAGTATGAACCTTACAGATACTAAAGCAGGAGACTGCATTCTCAGCAGTTTTATAAGGACTAGGGAAGGCTCTCGCTCTTCTGCCAAATCACCAGTGTGGTCCTTGCTTTGTCAAAGGGTAGATCCACTCTTCTGAATTCATAATGTTTTAGAAACCTTGTCGGCTGGGATCTCTGGCATGGTCCTGTACACAGCTCATGTGCGAACCTTATTAAAAAGCACATGATGTGTTTGTTGCCAAGGAAACATAAGCCATTAAGCCCCAGAAGCATAATTCATAAGAAACAAATATTAGCTACTAACATCTACTTTCTCCATTAGTACCATGAAACCTACATGAAATAGCCTTGCAGTCTCCTAGCTAATGGAAATGGCATAACTGGAGAATGAAAAGGTGAAAAAAGGAATTACTATTCTCTGAGCTCTAAGTATGGCCAGAGTAATGAGACTGCAGGACTGGGTATGTTTTCTTCTCTTGTGTTGATACCCACTGAGCACCTGTTTACCCTACTCGTGTTACTGTGTATTATAAATCCCATTAAAGGCAAGCCTTTGCCAAGCAAAGCAAGACCAGACGTGTGTTTTCCAAGAGGTCTGTTCAGAATATGAAAATAAAAATTACGAATGGGAAAAGGGAATGGTGAAGTATTTTCTATTGGTTTAAGTTTTACTATCTTAGTAATTTTAAATTTGACTTCTCTGGATTTAATATGGGTATTCCATTATAACTAGCTAACTCACAATGGGGTTAACACAAAAAGTGGTTATAGAAAGCATTTTTTTATTTTTATGTCTTGGTCAATCTCAATTTGCTCTGAAAATCTAGAATCTTTTTACTTCCTCCTCAACTGTCTCTTTTTAGTAATTACATTGGATTAATTACTTTTTTAATATTAATAGTGCAAAGCACCCAGAAACTTCTTGTGAGGAATCCAGTGCCACTGCACAGGCCACTCTGTGCTAAACTTCCACTATGCTTGTATTCTCGCAGATATTTCTAGCAAAAAATGAGGAGGGAAGTGAATCTGGCTCAATTTTTGACTGGTCTAAACAGTTGCCAGTCCCAAGTGCAATCCAGGAGCCCAGACAGTCAGGACCTCAAGGCTGGCCTATGTTATTGTTGATACGTTGTCGTCACCCTTTTTCAGCTCTGGGATCGAGAAGTCAAAGTCATTATGGCCCTTCATTCTCAGCTGTTCCACTGATTTTGAACTATCCTTGAGAGGAGAATTAACGTTGCTGTCTTAAAAAAAAAAAAGTGCCGATTTTACTATAGTAGGCTAAGACTAATGAAACACTGGGATACGTAACCTCAGGCTCCAAGTCATCTACCAACAGCTGAGTGTAATAACTCGGTTGCAGTCAATTGGTGAAGTCCATTGTCGGCTTTGCTCACTTTATTCAGCCACCATGCCCGCAACTCCAGAGAGAGGTCCATGTAAGAACTGAACAAATAGTGATTAGAAGCTTCCAGACTTTGCCCCCACAGCCCTAATGTAGTTTCAGTTAGCTCACATGCAGTTTCTGTTCAGATAAGTCACAATGAAGTAGTGTCACTGAAGTATACTCTGCTTTCTCCAGGGTTTTACGGGACTTTGCCTGATAGCAACCTCAAGGATTTGGCAGTGAGTACTAAGAAATTAGTATATGACACTGTTGACCTTTTTAGTGGCGTAATTGTGAGAATGTGCGTCAAAACGCTGGTTTGTGAGCCTGTGACAGTACACCTGAATGCAGAGAAGAGCTTTGCAAACAGCCTTGTGTAGCAAGGTGGCCTTTGAAGAACAGGAAAGGTGTCAGAGATGTCCAGATAACGTAATTTAGTTTGAAATGGGCCTCCAGAGGCCATGAAGGGCAGGGCTAATTTAAAAGTTAGATCACATTGCTCAGGGCCTTGTCCAATCAGGTTTTGAAAACCACCAAGAACAGAGACTTCTCAGTCTTTCTGGGCAACCTATTTCAGGGCTTAACCACTTACAATGAATTTTTCTCCCCCTATATCCCATCACAATTTCTCCTGCTGCAATTTGTGACTATTGCTTCTTGTCCTTTCACTGTGTACCTCGGAGAAGAGTGGCTCTGTCTTCCATGTAACTGCCCTTTAGATATTTGCTGATGACAATTGAATTCCTCTCCCAAACCTCCTCATATGTCGTGTGGTCCAGGCACTTACTATTTTAGTGACCTTTCACTGTACTCTCTCCAGTTTACCAATATCACTTTGGTGCTGAGATGCCCAAACTGGATGCAGCGTTCGAGGTGCCGTCTCACAAGTACAAAGCGAGGTTCACTTCCATCAGCCTGGTGGCTGTGCTCTTGCTAATGCAACCCTGTACGCACGTAGCCCTCACCATTGCAAAGAAACCTTGCCATTGCTGACCCATGTTGAGTTTGCTTTCCACCAGTATCCTCTAGCCTGTTTCACAGACTCATTCTGTCCCAGGCTCAGAACTTGCATTTGTCCGTGCTGAATTTCACCAGGTTCTTGTTGGCCCATTCCTGTAGCTTGTTGAGATCTCTCTGAACGGCAGCCCTGACCTCCAGTGCATGAATTGGTCTCTTGCATTTGGTGTCATCTGTGCACTTGATGAAGGTGTGTTCTGTCTGTCCTATTGTCAAGGTCCAGGTCATTGATGAAGATATTAAACAGTATTGAACCTGATATAACTTGTAACCAAGTTTCAGTTAGACTTTGAACCATTGGCCTTTGAGCTTGATGGTGCATCCACCTTTTAAGCTCACTCATCCAGTCCGTACCTTGCCAGTTTGGATACAGTGATGCTGTGGGACACCATGTCAAAAGCCTGCTACTCCATGCCCACAGAACCAGTTATTTTATTGTAGAAGGCAGTCAGGTTTATCAGGCAAAATTTTCCCTTGGTAAGTCTGCAACAGCTGTTCCCAGTCACCTTTTTTGTCCCTTGTGTGCCTGGAAATGACTTCTGGGAGGACTTGTTCCTCTTCAAATAAGGAAAATTCCTGTTTTACAGTGTGCTCCTAGCCAATTTCAGTAGCAGAAATTAAAGCTACAGCAGCAAGTTGGTCAAAGACTTAGAAAATTCTGCCTTGGTATCCTAAGAAAGAATTACCCCTCCTGTAATTTTTGATCCGTGGTAAGGCTGGATCACGAGCAGCTCGAGTCGGACGTGGCTCAGGCATGTGAACACGATCTCCCAGCTGTGCATATCTGACAGAGCACAGTATTTGTGCTAGCTGGTAGCAGGGTACACAAAAGGATGTTCTCAAGTGTGCTGTGTCCGGATATCCACGTGTTTTCCTCTATAAAGTAAGAAACCAGGACACATTATATAGTGTGGAAGTTTGTGGAGAAATTTATTCTTGGAGATTAGCTTCTTCCAGGTTCAATGTCAGGGAAAACACTGGGCTACTGTGAGGATGCTTGTGCTTCACGAGTGCCTGGATACTGTGCCGTTTTTGATCTACCATTCAAACACAATTTGCCAGGCTGTAGCAAAAAGCAGCCTGAAACTGCCTAGCAGCTGTCCTACAAGATGCTCTTTTCCTCTGAAAGCTGGCAACAGGGATGCCTGCAGACTCCCTTTGCTGAGAACACAAGTTCCTGCTCATCACGGAATACATCTAAGGAAAAAAAGGCAGAAGGGGAGGTGGAGCAGATGGAAAAGCCTGCACTACTAGACCTTTTTTTTCAGCTGCTGACATGACATGCGACTCAAACCTCAAGGGCTTCAATTTGTTAATCTAAACAGTGTCTTGGTCTGACAGGAACACCCAGAGTACAGGATTGTTCTGCAAGTGTACAGAAACTACCAGTGGAAGCAGGATTTTGGAATAGGAGAGACAACGTTTATGTTACTGGGTGGGGAGCCCAATGCTTATTTGGTAAAGCAGCAACCAGCATGGAGCAGCACTGAGCAGGGAGAAGGGAAGCCTTGGAACCTGGGACTGCCATTGCTCTGTTTTCAGGCAATTTGGGACTTAAATCCTGCCATCACAATTTGGGAGGTGACACCAGCCATGTGGAAATTTCTTGGCCCGTTGTTATGGATGCACGAGTATTAGTAGCAGGCTTCCTTTGTGTAGCTTTACTGTTGTCACCTCTCACAATGACAATTGTCCCCTCCTATCCATAAAATGTTGAACAAGTATGTCTTGATGGATTTTATTTAACAGTGGTTTGCTCAGAAGGGTCACCTCAGTTCTGACGTGGTCTGAGGCACCCTGTGTTCGGATTGACTGAAGCATCTGATCATGATGAAGAGAGTCTTACATGGTAAAATGTGTCTCCTTTCTATATTGCCCGCTCTTCTGGACTCTGAAGGAATTATGAACAAGTAGTAAAATAATAGCCACTCTTAATCAGTTTGGTGTCCTGTGATTGTGCAGGAGCGATTAGTATTCTCTACTCGTTGTGATCTCTGAGAAGCAGGGTACATTTTAAGTACTATTTTGGTCAAGTGAGGTCATTTCTAATGAATGAACATGTAAAAATAGCTTTTTGTGTGTTTCCTGGTGTGGAGACTCAGCTTTCTTATAGAAACTCCTATTACTGATATGCAGGAAATATCTTACAATTTTTCTAAGTGGTAAAATAGTGTAAAAATGAATGTTTCTAGATGTGGAAAGAATTCCAACAAGTTACAAATCTACAGTTTTCTAGCAAACATACATATTTATTCACACACATGCTATTTCTGCTGACAATCAAACCTAATTTGTGTAGTCTTCAAAATCCCTTTTTTTTTTTTTTTTTAAAAACGTCGTGTTATC
>VYXH01006313.1:29252-65889 GCA_013397275.1 Burhinus bistriatus | reverse complement strand
GGGGGGGGGGGAGCATTCTAGGAGTTTTTCTCCCCTCCTTTCAGTATTGGTGCAATTATCTTGTACATGGTTGCATTAGTGTTTCCATTTAACAGTGTTGAACTGAATAATTTAGTATACGATACTACACGTGTATTCTAGATTTCAGCTACCGATTGTGCAGTGGATTGGATGAATGAAAAATGTTACTCTAGCATTGGCGGTTTTGGTAGAAATGTTAATTTTTTATCAAATCTTGGAGCAAAAGCCTGACACCATTAAAGAGAGAGAAAGAAAGAAAGAAGGATACAATGCTGATATTTTAGCTACCTTATGCTAATCCTGGGATGGCTGTTTCAGGAATGCATGGAACAACTCCGGGAGGTTTTCTCCCTGGAGATCATTTCTTCTGATGGAGAACATCCATAACTGAGTATCACTTTCATCCTCTGTATTCTCCACATTCTGTAGCGGTTTGGGGAATACCTGCTCATCCAGTTAGTCAGGCTTTTTGGTGTTTTGAGTTGTCAGATAACAGGAAAGATAGGGCTTTTGAAGCCAGTGTATTCCTAAATATTTTCCTTCTTGTGCCCGAGTAGCGCATTCTTAGGTGGTAATCGGCCTCTCTGTTCCCTTTAACAAAGAAGAAGGCAAGTCTCGATAACATTGGGAATGCTAATGTCTTCTTGCCTGTTGCCTCTGCTTTAAGCACTGCTGCAAATTAAAAGCGCTCTCAGCACAGCTTTAAACGTGAGGTCTGAAACATCAGCAGCCTGTCGACCTGAGGGATTTAACAGAGTCAAAATTGGGAGAGCTGATTTGTTTTAGCAAGAGCTATAGACATTTTGAAGAGTTTCCTTACTGTAAAGAGACTATTACGTTTAATTACCAGTTTGTCTGTCTTTCTAGTTGAGCTCCTTACATCACAATGTGAGGAAACAAATGTCACAGCACCTGTAAAGATCAAGCGGGTTTGGTTTATTTTTTTTTTTATGTGCTGGTGTCATCAAAGACTCATCTAAAAATGTAAGCGACCAGCTTATGTCTCAGTCAAAATCCCGGAAATATCCACACCCATCAATATGTCACCTTTTCATCACGCACTGACGTCTGATATGCACGGGAAAATCCTCACGTAAATACACACATTACGTGTACTGGTAAACATACATACCACAGACTGAAATAACGTAGATCCAATGTATAAAACTATTAATCTGTGAGGTCCATGAACTAAAAATCCTTCTAGAAATGTTCAGCTTTCTACAAAAGAACAATTAAAATCTATCCAAAGACTGCATCACACTGATTATCGGGGGGTTTAAATGGTGAATGTCTGTTATTAAATTCATTCTATAAACCTTCACATCTATTTTGGCTGTGCAAATAAAATTATAAAAATTCATGTATATTGAGGTTTCAGTGTTAGTGGCCACAAAGTTTTGCCGTGGCTGACAGCACAGTATCAAAAGGCTTCATGAAATATTTTAAACAGATTGTACGTAGCTACTTGAATTTGATTGTTCACCAGACTAGCTGTAAAACTCACGACCAGATGTAGCTTTCAGTTACGTACAGTCATTAAAATTATGATTGGTATAAAAAGAATATGCTAGCAAAACGATGTATTGTAAAGCAATAATCTAAATCAAAGCTTTGAATATGAATGAGTGATAACTTCGTTACAGCTACGGAGCTATTTAACTCTTGCTGTGCCTAGCCGTGAGCACCTCCTGCCATTCTGGGTTATAGTTCAATAAACATTTTAAGTTCTGATTTCCACAGAACTTAGAAATTGAAGGATGGGTCTTTTAAAAGGAAGGGCGTGGTTGCCTTGCAATTGTTTTATTGCTTCACTCTAGCAGTCGATGCAGTATTCCTTCCATTCGCCCTGTCCTAGGAGTTCAGCTAGAGGTACCAGAATCTTCAGATCTGATACACAGTTACGATGATTCCTGTGAGCATCACGTTTTACCAAGTTTTCAAGTTCTGTCCCTGCCTTGCCCTCAATGATTACTAAAGTCAGACAATATGTCATTAGTTTATACCCTGTGTTCTTTTAGTTCAGGATACATAGCTCATGGTTAGACTGCTTTTGGTATCTGCTAGGAAAGTTTACAGACTTTTTTAGATAATGGACTAGGCTAGCGTTTCTCCTGGAAACAGATGCAGGCTACTGCCTTAATGTCAAAAGTAGTAGTTTTGTAATAACTTCAATAGTTAGCGTTAAGTTGCTTAAAAAGATTGAAACTATAGAACAAATATTTTTTGTTTTTGAGATTTTATAAGTTGGCAGATCAATAAGATCTCATTTTAGCAGGGAGCTCCGTTTCATGCCAAAATAACGCTTGTGTCCTTTGTTCTGTTCCAGATTCTGTCAGAACTCAAAGTCTGACCAAAAGACACCTCTGCACAAATGTATCTGGTAATTTATCAATATTTTTTGTTTTAAGATAATATTAATATATTTTTTACCCTCTTCATGTTCATTATTTCCATTTATTTTTTTCAACTGTAATCTGTATATTATCTTTTTCATTGTTGGTTGAGGTTTTTTTGTTCATTTGTTAGCTTTTCCTTCCCCCTAATAGGGAAGTGTTTACAGGTAATTCTCTTCACTTTTATCCTGACTGGGGATTCCCATGTCTCACTGCTCCTGATAGCTAAAAAGTGTTTGTACCAAATGAGAATACTGTCTCTTTCAGCTTATATTCCTTAAAGAATGTTTCCCCTGGGTTCTCTCCAATGATGTTTTATGCTCTTACTGGTTTTCCAGGAGCTTCATATTGTATTTTGTACAGTATTATTCAGATTTTTTTTCTCATATATTTTTCCAACCAAACACTATGCAAACAAGAGGCTTCACTGAAGAGCGCCTGGGACCCTGTGGAGCAAACTGGACATATATATTAGGCTATTACATTAGTAGATCATGATCTTTTCCCTCCTCCACTTAGATTTCTTTAACCAAATTAACCTGTCAAATACTACTGCTGCTGCTACTACTACTGCTACGAATTTGTTGCTGCTTTTTGCCATAGGGCAATCAAACATACCCACAAGGGCTGAGGCTATCCATTGTTCAGGAGTGATTACATTTATTTTGAACAAAATTGAGTATGAGCAACTAGGGTTTTCATTAGGCCACCTGAAAAACTGGACAGTTATTTCACTGGAAGAGGCATCAGCAGCTCATCTCCTGTTCATTTCTGTCCTGTATTTTATGCAGTTGAGATATTATTTTCCCTAAAACATCTCTGAAACATAAGTGGCAAAAATATTTGTGAGAGTTGTGATCATGATTATGCAGCCACTTTGGATAATTCCTTCTATTATTTAATTTTAGCTATAGTAGAAGTGGCAAATCAGCATGTATCGACCTCTGAAAAATATTTTTCTGGAAACATTGTTTTAGGGGAAAGGTAGGAAGCTCCCAAGAAGGATTAGCAAGCCTCTAACATATACAAGATATTATGGATTAGATCATGAGGATAATAAATGTGTTGTGTGTTATATAGTCTATGAGATAATAATCATATTTCTGTTTTAATGAGCATGCTACTCAATTAAGAAGTTGCTTGTGGGGAACAATCTGCCCCACTGCCAGGTGGCTAAATCTGGTGACAATCTGCATTGGGTTTGGGGAGTATTTTTTAATCTGCTATTCAGCTTTATTTGTTCCAATGGAAATGTCAAACCCATCTCTTGCCATTCATCCTCCCCTATTCAATAATCTCCTGAATTATAAGGAGGAATAAAACATTAATAGAACAAAAATAAATTCAACTTACCCTATTTGCTGTCTTAGCCTATCTTGTAGAATAGTACCGTCCTTGGACTGTTGCTTTTATGACATTGACAATGCTTAGATTCCGCAGGGCTGGACATACTTAATGATCACACAGAGATAATTTAATCAGTTGCTGAAGAACTGCATAGCTTTACTTGCTTCAATTCTGTTGGTCTATCTGCATATAAACTTATTTTTATGTTCTCTGATACTTCTCCTCCATAGAGATACTAATTAGAAAATTAGTCTAGAAATAGTGTTCATTTTTCCTGATGCTCTAAATGAATATGAATAGAATGACCTTGCTTTCTTTCTGATAACCTTTTAGGAAGGCACCTGTTTTCCTATCAATTTTTTCTTCTATCTACATCATACCTACTGGAGTTCGGATCTTTTTTCCTTTTAGTAATTCTTCTATGGATTCTACTTTTTAGTTTCCAATAGTATTGTTATCCTTCTGTGACTAATTCTTCTAATCAGACACAAATTTTGCTCACTTAAGCAAGATTGCACAAAGAGAAAAAGGACTCGTGGCATCAAACAGAAGGTGCTAAATAATCCTCCAGTCTCCTACTGTAACTGCCATCCTCTACTATTAGGACTATCTTACAAAAACTTTGCTGAGAGTCTTTGAATTTCTATTTTGTCCACTTGCAAATATGATCTCTTTTCTCGCTGCGTTCATACTATGTGGCTAAGGAAACCAGCAAAGGAGGGGAGAGGTTTTACTAACATAGTATATAGCCTTCTGCAAGTAGAATAACTGCAAATTTTTGTCTGGTTTTGTCCTTTATTAATTGTACAAAGGATCCTGTGTGTAAATTAGCATTTCTGAAGAGCATCCCAATAAGAAATCTGTTGACTTTATAAAGAAATTTGGAGGAATGTCAGAGAAAAGATTAGAGGAGTTCCCCTGTGGGGGGTAGTTTGCATACTAATGCACCTTTCTCTTTGTTTGTAGTTTGTTTGTTTTACTGTTTGTTTTATCATTTGCCATCTTCAGGAAGAAGACTTACACACAAGTATTTAAGAGACTGGGCTAAGTGGCAGCAAGGACTATAATTCTCAAATTTTCTATGCCACAGCCCCATTTTCTAATCACCGCAGAGCCGTTGCAGCTTCTACATAACGTACCTGCCCTGTGCCCCATCAGACAGTGGTGCTTCTGTCAGCCCTTGCAGTTTTATAGTTGGGTATGCAAATCCATGACATAATTCTGTTTGGTCTCCATCAGTAACCTGGTCTGTGATTTTGAACAAGTTACTACACCATTCTGTGGCTGTTTGTGCTGTCTGTTGTCTGTTTTGTCTATTCAGGTAGGAACAGACATATTCGTGATAAGCTCAGTGTCATCAGACTTGTTCCAGAGGGGAGCAATCACAATCACCGTGTTGTGCTACTTAGACTAATTGTTTTTCTCACTCCTAATAAAATCACTCTTACTTCAATGAATTGGCCTGACTCACAGGAAAGACTAGAGAAATTTCTTCAATATATCCAATTATTTGTCATTTCGTCTCATACTGGAATCCTATACTTGCTTGATCAGACACTTCAGGATGATGTGAGCACCTGCTGAAGCACATTTCTAGCTGGGCGTTATCACTGTCTCCTGATGCGAAGTTCACTCTTCACATCAGGAGGTTTATTCATGCTTATCTTCGAAAGCTTTAATACAAAGGTAGGTTCAGCCTTTTTCAAATCTGGCAACTTGGCTGACCTTTCAGAGACCATTTATATGCATTCAATTAATGAAGTGATTCATTTAGTACACCAACAATCTGCTGAGTATAATGCTTCTATAATGCTTCTCTTTGGACTCCAGATACGAGGATGTGGAGATGAGATATTAAGATTAAGAGCCTCAACAAAGCTGCCTCCCCTTTTTGATAGTCTTGTAAAGAATGCTTGGTTTGGGTTTGTGGGCTTCAGAGAGAAAACGGAATTAAGTTTGCTTCCACTGTATATAAAAATAAGAGTTGCAAGTTTATTATTTTTTAGACGCTGATGCTCCTTTACTGGTTCAAACCTTGGAGTCTTGTTGATGTGGCCACACTAGTAGATGTGGGCAGGAGGCTGTAGTATTTCTTAGCCTCTGAGCTCTTTTTTGCAGTAGTCTGGATGAGAACACAAGATACGTTATAGTAGATAAGTTCCTGTCTAATGGTTTTTTTTGCTTTACCTCCGTAGACTGACACAGAAATGGAATTCATGAAAACCAAACTTTTTGTTAGTTGCAAGGACCCATAGGAATCTATGTCAATCTTTGTAAAGAAGTGCCATCTACAGCCTATCTTAGGCAAACTGTTTCCTGATAATTAAGGTTAGTAAATAAGTCTTCTATTTTCCTCTGAAATACACAGCAGGGAAGGTTGCAGCTAATGGGAATTTTGGATGCTCAGCAACTCCCAGGGTTAATTTTTTCTTTGTTGGATTTAAAGCTAACATTTCACAGTCCTGTAGGACAAACTGAAGAATGTGTTTCGGGAGAGATGCCTAAACTATCAGAGGACAAGACTGTTTTATAAGAGTATAGGTGCTCAGACAATAGTGAGATTTTTATTTTATTCTTGTCGGTAATCACATTTTATTATAGCTTCTTAGACTTTGATGCCTTTTATTAGCCGCAATTACCAAAGGGTAGTTTACCTAAGAAAAATTTGTTGCCAACGAACAGAGCGCCAGACCTCAATTTCAGCTCCCGAGGAAATAACCACTGCAAGACCCGCCAAACCGCTGTGCTTTCTATGTGCTCTGCTGCTTGTTCTGCTCCTGGAAACTTCAGGGTAACATTTTACTCCCAAAAGGCAGCCAAGTCAGCTGGAAATGAGTAATGATTCCCTAGTATCAAGCAGAGAATAGGACTTTCAGATATCCTCAGAGCCCAGAAATGTGCCTGGCACCTCTGTCTCTTGTTCTAAATATCCTGGGTTTTTCTGACCTCTTCTTGCTCAAACAGAGGATTGCAGGCATCGTTTGGGGAAGCTTCCTTATTAAGAGCTGTGAAGATCTGTCTATAATCAGTGTGTTCCACATCTTTGTGACCAGTTATTTTGCTTAGCTTGATTCTGAAGTCAAAGGAACAAATAAAGGGAGAGCAGACCCAAGCTCTGATGAACTTTGAACTTATTTGAATGTGAAGCTGATTAGCTACAATAGAGAGAACCAACACCATGGTCTAAATACCCTGAAATTCAGCACAGTAAGCTCCTGGATCTGAGTCTTGTGGTTCACATGCATCTGTATCCATGTGAGAGATGTAAGCATCTTCAGGTTGTCTCCTTCCCAGAAATACAGGGCTGTTTCTGCGTTGAGTAATGCTGCTGAGCTGCGAGATGACACAGAGGGTGTCCCAGCTCCTGGACCCCTGGGTTTTCCCCGGGTGTCAGGTCACTCCTCACAGATAATTGCCTACCATCATCATCTAAAAGAACTACATCTTCCATGACTAGATTTACAGGTACAACCACTTAAAAAAAAAAAAAAAGTATTCACACACAGTGAGGTAAATATGCAGGTTTATTGCAGCCAAGCCACTCCTTTCCGTGCTCATTCCTTCTCAGACATCCGCTCGGGGATGTTAAAACCCTGAGCACCTTTGGCAGGGGGACTGAACGCTGAAATCTGCAGCACCTGTAGCAGAGGAGCAATATTTGGGAAGGAATTGTTGCCCGAGGAAAAGCAGCAGCTTCAACTTGTGTCCCACGGGAGACAAGTGAATCTGAAGTTATATATTATATAAGACGTAGGGGATGACAGTGGCAGCAGTTTATCATTAACCCGAACTCTGCAAGAAGCATATAAGGAGAGAAAGAAGAAGAAAGCCAGAGAAGCAGCCAGGATGGAATCCGACATAAGGATCAACAATGCTGCGGACATCTCTGTTATTGTCATCTATTTTTTGGTAGTCCTGGCAGTGGGACTATGGGTAGGTTGGGATTTTATTTTATTTTATTTTATTTTATTTTATTTTATTTTATTTTATNCAGCTTCAACTTGTGTCCCACGGGAGACAAGTGAATCTGAAGTTATATATTATATAAGACGTAGGGGATGACAGTGGCAGCAGTTTATCATTAACCCGAACTCTGCAAGAAGCATATAAGGAGAGAAAGAAGAAGAAAGCCAGAGAAGCAGCCAGGATGGAATCCGACATAAGGATCAACAATGCTGCGGACATCTCTGTTATTGTCATCTATTTTTTGGTAGTCCTGGCAGTGGGACTATGGGTAGGTTGGGATTTTATTTTATTTTATTTTATTTTATTTTATTTTATTTTATTTTATTTTATTTTATTTTATTTTTACTTAATGAGCAGGTAGTTTATAGGGTCCTGGGAAAATGGCTCAGTAAATGGAAATGTATAATTGTATAAAGATTTTGGTGCCTAACTGAGGTAGTTAATAAGCGCATGGTGAGGAAAATGTGGGTGTTTATTCAAGAGGGGATGGTGACTGGGGGAGGCATCCGTTTAGTTGGATGAATGGAACTAGTGGAGAAGGTGGAGTAATGAGGTTTGTGTGGGGAAGGAGTTGAGCCATCTGATGAGTAAAGATCAGGCCAGCTGGAGTCCCTGTTAGAAAGCAGGTGGAGATGAACAGATGGGGTTTAGCGCTGCGGAGCACAGGGATGGCAGTGAGAATGGGTGGTGTGAGGTGATGCCATAGGAGGAGAAGAAGGAGTTGCAGGGAGAAGAAGGGAGGTGAAGTCAATGTGCTGGGAGGGCAGTATGGTGGTGTAACAGTAAAGCTGCAGCGGTGACTGTGTGGCAGACCAGGGACTGTGGAGCACTCTCAGCAAAGGAGTGAGACGGGTCCAGATTGTAGGTGCCATTTGAGGGCAGCATTATCGTGGCTTTTTTGGCCACCGGGACCTTGACTACAGGGTGCAGTGCCATTGAAACTATGTGCCACTGAAACTATGAGGAAGGAACAGTTTCAGGGGTGGCAAGTGTTGGCAATGGCTTTCTGTTCGTGATCTAAGCACAGTGGTGTCTCCTGCCCTCAGCCTGGCGGTGCTGGATGTGCTGAGCACTGCAAGGGAAAACTCAAGTGCCTAATCCGAAAACAAAGCCCAGCGCTTTCACAGCTGATGGAGAAAGGCAGATACTGTCCTATTGGTGGAACCTCAGCGCCAAACTGTTTGAAGATAATAGGCCACTACTGTGAACTACAAAGCTGTAAACAGTGGAATGTCACTAAATTTCGGTTTCCTTGAGGCAAGCTCTCCTGGTCACCTGAACACCTGACCATTAGCAAGTGGAGAGGAGGCATTGTCCCTCAGTAATCCTGTGCTTGCCAGGAGCATCCCAGGGGTCAGATGCAAAACAAATCTCCCTTTCTAGCAGTCTGGCAATGTTTTGAAGAGCGTGAAAATTTTGGGATTTACACAAAATGGACACAACCTTTTGTTTACCTCTTCGTCATGGTAGTAGATGCCAAAAGCTTAGCAAAAAGTCTGAAGCCCCCAGTATACCTGAACACCTTGCTGTCTCGCAGGCGGGAGCTGGGTCTTTGCCATGGAAGTCTGGCTGTTGCTGTAGTTGAACTTTGTATTAAAGGTCTGTGACAAAAAAGGGCTGATCTGTGGCTTGTCAGGCAATTGTGTACTGAGTAATTCCTGGAACCGTTCCTTTCCAGCAACAATGTCGTCTTTATTGGACAAATACTTATTCAGTTGCTGTGTGTAGTGAAATGGAAATCTATTGTATTTACTTGCTTTCTTCTGCATCAGAAGAAGAGATCTGACTAATTTTCCCAAGTTGTCTGTCTTTATTTGCCTGTTCAAAGTCCACCAGAGGAGACAATGGGAATCTGGTATTTGTATCAGGGTCATTAACAAAAATTGGATGAAGCTTCCTTCTAAAGCCCATCCCTTCACAAATACAAAATAGGGTGTGAAAAGGAAATTTTAGTTGGCTTTTATTGAAGTTCAGAGAGAAATGGGTACAATGCTGATATCACAACAAGAAAACAGATTTTTGCAGATATCTGCTGGGCTGGATAGTATTGAGTAAAAAAGCTGCACACTTTCTGTTAAGGAACTTGCAACTTACAGTCTTTTTTGATGCCTGAAATCAAAGGCGTTGCGACCCTGAGGAAGTGTTCATAAGAGCTTTTATTTGAGTCATCTTTTTTTGGTTAAATTTAATTTTATTTTGATGATTTGCACTGTAACGAAAGATAATGCAATGAAGCTTGAATGGTTAATGTAGACTTAGATACAAGCATCATTGCTCAGTTATATTATTTTCTTCATCATAAGCTTGTTCTTTTTAGCCACTGTTTATTTCTTCCACTTTACTCTTCCCATATATTTTATCCTTCCATTCTAGCTGTTCTTAGTCTGTGTACAGCTTGCATGTTATACTTAAAATATGATTCAATCTTTCTTTCTCTCTTTTTTTTCCCCAGGCTATGTACTCAACCAACCGAGGGACAGTAGGTGGATTCTTCTTGGCTGGACGAAGCATGGTTTGGTGGCCAGTGAGTGCTATATATTGTGTGTTTATATAAAATATACGTGTGTGTATGTGCATCCACTTCCACATGACTATGTCTAGTCCTTAAATATTAAGTATCTCTACAATACTGTCGAGGCTGCGATGGCTATGTCGTGTAGATGCACTTCAAACTCTTTCTCTAGCCATGGTGATACAGGGCAAACTGCACAACAAAAACCACCTGATAGGCAGGGAAAAGTGTTGGGGAAGTTGATCCTGTTGAGCTCTGGGCTGTCTTGATTATTATTCAACTTGTTTGAACCTAGGTACATTGGTAATGTCAGTGTAGACAAATCCAATGCTTTGCCTTTGAGCCCACTTTAAAACTTCTTAATATTTTGAATTTATTACTTTCACTTTACTCAAAGAAGCTGGCTCATTTTGAGGTTATCACAGAGAAAAATGAATTTACTGAAATTTTTCCTCGTATTGCTTTATTATTTCCACTTTTGTTAACAATTTCTGGTCTGTACAAGGAGAAAATCCCGGAAACATTGTGATAAGTTAATGGTAAAATATAGTTTAATTTGTTTCAAGATTATCTGTGACTTATATTGTTTGTCTTCTGTGGATTTGTATTCTCTTCCAAGGTGGAGAAAAGGAGTCACAGACACAAAATATGTTCATAGACATCCAGCAGGACTGGCAGAAATTATATTAGAAAGAAGTATCTATTTCTTCTAGACCATACGGTCTGTTTAGTGCGACTTCTTGGAAAAGCAAAAAACTCAGACAAACCTGCATTTTCTGTATTACTTGTGTTGTACATGCTTCCGTGTGCTTGAATGGAAATCCTCAACATTCCTGATCTCGTATTCAGTCTCCAAAAATGTTTTTGCACTTTGTTAAGACTTTTGATTCAAGATTTCACCCACATGGATTCAGTTACAGAATCAGGGAGAGTGAAAGTAAATATTTGTTGCCAAAAAATTTAGGAATTTTCCTAAAGTACGCTGCAGAAATACCTACACATCTTTCAGTCATCTTGTGCTTCAGGGAGCAGCTGTCTGCCAGATTGGGACTGCCTGTTTAATGACATAAAAAGATTAAAGGCTAGTGACAGTAAAAGGTTTCTTCATTTGGTATAGTAGATCTAAGAAAATTCAGGTTCCACCGGAAGACTGAGGAAAGAGAAAGTTTCCAAGTTACTTTAAGATAAATCTCATAATTTTAGGCAGAGAGAAAAAACCCAAACAGATTACTCTGCTTAACTGTCACTTTAATCAGTGGGCTGGTTTTAACCTTGAGCAATTCTCTATGCCTGTCAAGGGTGAATATGCCCTTTTGTGCAGATGTAAATGAAGGTGGAAAAAGCAAGGCAGGAAAGACTCACCATAAAAACTTCTGTCTTGCTGCAGTGGCACTCGGAACTCCTGGTGATTCCCCTAAGACCCAGGGAAGATTGGCTAACACTGAGTTCTCTGCCAACACAAACCCAACAGATTCAGCAGGCTCCCTTCCTCCAGGGGGAAGACAAAAGGGATGACCCCGCAGTGCAGTGGTTGGTGCTAGGATCATCTCTATCTCCTTCCCAAGCTCTGCCAGCTCAGCATGGATGTCAGTCCTAGCCGTCAGTAGGGTCCTAGAGCACCCCTTCAATCCTTCCCTTTGGAATGCCAGGAGTGTCTTTCTGCACCATAAAAATAAACCCTTCTTGCTATTCTTCCTGGTATCACTCAAAACAAACAAATGGCAAGCACTCAAACCACAAACTAAATACCATGTCAGCAGCACCACCTTGGAAAGTTTGCCTTGGATAAAAAGAGATTCCAAAACACCTATTCCCACAGTTTAGCAGGTAGATAGGATGTCCATCACGCAGTGCAAACTGGGCTGAAATGACTAGGAAACCAATGAAAGTATAGAAAGTTCAGTCAAAGATGTGATCTCAGTTCTGCAACAGCTCACGCTGTGTGTATTTTTTAACTTGTTCTGTGCTTTGACTTTCCTTTTGTACCACGTCAGGATCACATCATGGTTCTGGAAAGCCCAGATATGTTTCCAAAGACTGTAGATGAGAGACAGGGTGGGGGAAGTTGTTTTGTAAGTGGACTTTTATTTATCAGATTTCTTCACTGCGATTTCAGGATAATGACCCTTGCCATGGAATTGCTTCCTGGAACAGAGGAGGAAAAAAAAAAATCCTTACATAAACTTGTTATAAACTTAATTTCCTTAATCTAATTGTATTTTTCAGTGGTTGTGCTATGTTCTATGCTCTACACGGCAGCCATAAGTGGCTTTTCTAACCCCGCAGGGAAAGAGGCTCATTAGCAGTGTATTAGGATCTCTTACTGACGAGCCTGGGAAAGGGATTCTATTCACTTAAATGATATAATAGCTGTGGTTTAGTGGACTAGAGGAGACTGGCAATCAAGGGCTGGAGGTTAGTCCACTTTTGATATGGATTTTGCATGTTTGTCAGTCACTTTGCCTGATTGTGATTCAATTTCTCAGTGTATAAAGCCTGAGCAAGACAGTTATCCTGGGTCAAATCTGTTCAAATTCATGGATTCTGCTGGAGTCAACAATCAGAGCCAAAGTAAGCTTAGTATTTTGCAGAACCAAGCCCACAGCTAGTCTTTTCTGGCTGTTCTGTGGCGGTAACAGGTCACTTCTGTGTTAGTTCACTGAAATCACTGCCCTTGTGCAGTGGTTGAGCCAACTCAGTAGTTCCAGTAGTTAATTAGGGATCAAGGTATATAATTACATTCTCATTGATTGCCATAAATTGAAATCCATCGTGGGTTAATCATAATGGTATGAAATGCTGTGCCCTTTCCACAGTCTTTTTACAGAAACTGAGAGAAGAATCTTCAAGAAACTGGTTTTGATTTCTTGGGCTTTGAGGGAAATGTCTTCAGGAAAGACACATATGGCTCTTTAAATACTCAAAACCAGCTCTGCTTTTTCCAAAAAGACACAGACAAGCTCAAGGAAAGTGACAGCTTTGTAACAGTGTGCCTTGCAAAGCAAATTTTACCTTCTTTTGTTAGATGAAGGAGTTAGGTTCAGCCAAATACTTTCTAGCATTATAGGAAATGAAGTATCTGTTCCTGGAGAACAGTCAGCTTTGGTGGCAGCCACTCTCACAGGATTAACAGGGTTTCATGCAAAATTAAGAAAAAAACCCAAAGCTTCAATTTTAAAGCTTTTCTGCTTTTGGATTTTGTTCTTCAGGTTCTGTAGTTTTGCAGACTGAGCTGTCTGCACAAAATTATGGGTTACCTTACATACCTCGGTTCCTGAGGCGTAAATGCTAATAGGACAAAGAGTATCTGCTGGGCATCTGAAGTCCAGCTATGGTTAGAAAGATTTACTGAAGAGTAAGTAGGAAGCATGCAGAGTCAAGGACATACTACACTTTAAACAGAAATGTAACTCAACTCGTTTGTTGTCACTTACGTGTTGATCTTTATGAGACTGATAAGAATTAACGGGAAAAAAATCCCCAGATTTTTGCTTCAGCTCTGCATGGCTTATTGTCATGGCCATCAGAACTGACCACTGGCACGACTTCTCTGATCTCTGCATCCAGTTGTTTTACGTGTTCTCAGAATTCTCCCCACTTGCTGAATCTGACACTGTTGTGAGGAGCCAGGAAAGACAACTCTGTTATGAATAAGATTTGTATTTCCTTTTCTTAAGTAAAGTGGAACAAGAAATTAACTTATTTTGTCAAGTTCCATGCAAAAAATAGTGTGAAATCAATAGTTTTCAGAGTAAAACTAATAATAAGCTAATCTGGTAGAAAAGGAAAAGTTCAGTGAAACAGATTTCTACAGAATCTGTCAGAATTTTCCAGCCAGCCAGGACGTGTTGTTTCTGTCTCAGAGGACAAAGGTGGAGAGGTATCAGATCAGCCTGCTTGCGACTGTGCTCTTCCAACAGCCACTGGGCTTGTTGGAAGACAGAGACACATTTGATCTGTATTGTATATCCATCTCTCTCGCTTGGTGAATTGGGAAGTGTATAAATGTGGTTTAATTTGGCAGTAATGGAATACATAGAATTTGCAGAGTAATTGGGAAAGCAGAGTAAAAGCCCACACAAGACGTGTCTCAGAACCTTGAAAGGGTGGCAGTAATATTTCATTGTAAGCAGCATACTGATTTTTCCATAGTGACTAAGGGTGATCCCAAAAAGCCTCAGGTAGGAAAAATGACGTCCTTCCGTCAGGGTAAAGTCACACGTTGCAGGGAAGAGTTGTGAGTTAAAGAAAAGCATGGACAGTGTCGGGGAGTAGTTCTCAAACAAGGGAATGAGAAACCTGTCCAGGGAAGAGGGGTTTGAGAAGCAGCTTCTGCAGGTGGCCATGGGAGGAACGATACCTCTGGGCGAGGCTCCTGGCCTCATGCTGGTGTGAGGGAGCATCTGTGGTCCTCTGCAACGGGGCTGAAGGCCACAGGCAAGGTGTGCTTGGGATCGGGAAAAAGGGTTTGATATCGAGCTAACACTTTCAAACAGGAAAGTGGACATAAGGGGCATAGTTTATGTACTAGTGGGTCCTGGGAGGGAGAAAAGCCACAAGCTGTGAAGTCCACACGCTGTCACTGCAGTGGTCACTGATTTGCAGAGTACATCGTATACGATTTGGCACCGCAAGCGCCGGGATGTCAGTGCATCCTCAGGTTAATGAGAAGAGCAAGGTGAAACGGTTAATGAATAACATGGGAAAAACACAGTGATCATCATCTCTCTGCAATGTAGTGGTACTTTTCCTGAACAGAGTACTCTTGTTAAAACCTGACCTCTTAAAAGATTTTAGAAGAGTTAATGTTCCACATTTGCCTCAGGTTAGTTTAGTTTTTTGTCCTCTCTTTCCTGCTTAACAGCTTTTGTTCCTTTCAATCAACTTAATTTACTTTTCATCCTAGATCTGTTTTTAAAATCAGTTCACTAACACGCTCCCTGAGAACAGTTAACAATTCTAGAAAACTGTTTCCCTCTGTCATTGCCCAGTTTCAGCCCAGCGTTCACGCACAGGTGTACTGCAGCATCTACCGATGGCAACTCAAGCAATTCCACTAATCAGCCTTTTCAGTGCAAAGACGCGGTGGCAGTAAGTTCTTCGGAGGGACAGCTTGGGCCCAGAGCCTGTCTGCCTTCCTCCCTCATCCCCAAATTTCTCTTTCCCCTCTGGCACCAGCAGCTGGCAGGGCACAAGCGTATTTTGTAAACACTCCTCTTGCTTTAACCACCCTGCAGTTTTAAGGGTAATATGCAACTGTGAAGCTGTGTTCTACCTTTCCATGTATACCTAACGATAAAAACCATTTTTTTAAATTGCATCCATTGTTAGTATGTGTTGAACTTGCAGTTCTGCTGCGGTTCCCTAATTCAGAGAAGACCATTAAGAAAGTGAAGGCGGTATCTGCATTCACATTGTTTTGTCCTTGAGCTGGCCCTAAATATGTTGGTAATTTTGCATTGTTTTTGTTTGGTTTTGTATTTTTCTTTCAATACAGTTGTACTCCGGGTAAGGCTGGGAACACAGCATTGTCAATGAATGCGACAATATGTCCCGGGGTTCCAGGAGCTGAGCCAAAGCTTCCCACAGCTGTCAGTTCTTCAAGTTCTTCATTAGCTGCTTTTGTTACTTGGATCTGCTTGCAGTACATTTTAAGCTTTTGAAACAGGAGAGGGAACACATTAAATAAAATCAAGAGATTAATGTGGTTAATCTTTTCTGGTGATTGCATTTCTAGTAACCTAGATTTAAGTTTAATTATTCATCTCCAGGGAAAGCACTGGACAACAGTGCTGATGCTTGGTATAAATGGTATTTGTTTCTTCACGGTCATTGCTGGGAAACACTGTTGCTGTCACAAAGAGGTTAGAAGAAAAAGTTTTCTTTATTACCAGTCATCTCTCTGGCTTATTTGCTAATACTTGTTGCAACATTTATCATTCCTGTAGAAATACCTGTCATCTGACAAACTGGTTACATTTCTGTAGGGCATAACTGACTTCTAGAATTATGTAAAAAAAATAAAATAAAATCCAGAACTGAGTGAACTTAGAGACATAAATTTCCTGACACAGCAAAAGAACAGTTTGTCTGCAAAAAGACTAGAAGAAATCAGGGAGGATTCCCTCAGGAGAAAGGAGGGAAGGAGAAAAATGTAAGCTTGAAGAAGAAAGAGTGGAATCCTCTGATGAATTTTATTTGTACGTTGCATATAAAAAATGGGGGTGGAAAATCTATTTTGTGATTAGAGATCAGGATTGTAAATTGAAGAGCATGGTTGCTATTCTCAGCTATGGCATAGCTCTATAGAATAAATCTGATCTTCAGAGATGGATTTCTATGATGAAATCCCTTTTATCCTCCCGAATCTCAGGCAATCATCCCTGTGCTCTCAGAAAGATTGACTTAATTTTTACTGCCACCCAAAGAACTCACTGCAGTGACTGCAGACCTGGAAATTTGTAACTATTCCCTTTATATGCATTTTAGGACTCTCAAAATCTCCCAGTGAGCTGCAGACAAGAAATATTTCTCCCTTTTGTAAGGTGACTCCAAACATATTCCAAACACCTGTACTCGTGAACTACATAAGGAGAATGTGCCAGATGCAGGTCCTGTGGTCATATGTCTAAAACACCATTTTTAAGTACCTTAGGATCTTTCCACATGAAAGGTCTGCCTCAAATGAGAGCATTAGAAGCTGGTCAGCAGAAGTTCTTTTGCCTACTTTCTATATGCTTTTCTTTTATTTTTAGCCCTTTTTTTTTCTTTGTAGCTCTCAGAGAACATAAGGAAAAAATAGAAATGAATAAAAAAATGTTCACTCGCCTCTTCATCTTGGAACTACTCCAGCTCACATGTCTTCTGTCTACAATACCCAATCCAACTTCTTTTTCATGCTCGAGTTCTCACCCTGCATCCTTCAGCATCTGACCTTGTAAATTATCATTAGGCATTTCTGCTGTCTTTAATGGTTTCATTTTCAGGAAATTAAGCTCATACCTTTTCTCTTCATCTTTTCTATTGTCTGAGCTATTTAATAAAGAATTAGATCTTTTGGCACAATGTCTCTTTTATGAAGGGCTCCTGCCTGTCTGTAATCCAACATAAACCTTTCATTTTTTTTTTAACCTCGCCTTGTTCATCAGTTCCTATGTTCTACCCATGGTTCTGTTTGTATGATCAGTGCAATATTAGGGGGACTTAGAGATCCAGCACTTCTTAAACATAACTCACTGATTCGCTATTGTTTGTATCTTCCAGAAGCACTTTCTTAACAGATATTTCTGCCATGCAGCTTTCTGAATTTAATTCAGTAATCGAATATCTTTTGACTAAACGTGAACCAAGTACAAAGTCTGTACAGCTCTCACTGATGATACGTTTAGTTCCACAGACTATGAAATATGAAATAGGGAGTGCCAGTTTGACAAGTGGGTATGCACTTATCGTATCCTCCTGGAGCAAGACAGATCACAGTCGTCTTCCCTAATTGTTCGGATATCACCCAAATGTCAGTTAGTCAAGTTTTGCAGCTATTTGAAAAATCTATATTGGTGTAATAAACTGTTTTACTCAACTGGAAGAAGATCTTCTATGCAACATAGAAGATGTTCTTTCTCCTTGTTGTAGATATGATAACTGGAGTCTCTGGTTTGAGGGGCAACAATAAGAGGGAGTCTTGAAAGTTGTCAAAGAACTTGGTTGTCAATCATTGTCATCATCACCATCTGATGATAGATAGGCATGAGTTCAAAATACCAAATGAACGTGATTTTTTTCAAGGTACCATGAACAGGACCCAAGAGCCAAATACTGTTCTTTCTTTTTCCAGATTGGTGCTTCTCTGTTTGCCAGTAACATTGGCAGTGGACATTTTGTGGGAATAGCAGGAACAGCAGCAGCTGGAGGAATTGCCATCGGAGGGTATGAATGGAATGTAAGTGGCATGCATTTAAGTGAACATATCTGTGACATCAGGATTATCTGCAAAGGTTAATCAAAATAACATTGCCTAATAATTTAGGATTGTCAAAGTTTGTGCTTGGCAACACTTATTTTCTGCACAGACCAGTAAGTGCCAATGTAATCTACTATTTAGCTCATCGTCCTTCATCTTTGTCCAAGCCTCTGGGAGAAGATGACCCTTTTCTGTCAAATGAGGCTTTTTAGGGAGCATTTGAACCAAATAAATTGGTAGATTCTCTTCTCTATACATATCTTTTGATTACTTTTGAAGTATTTATAAAGAGCACTTTCAGACTGCAGGATGTTGGGAAGAATTTATCAGTTTTGTAATACGTAGTATTTTTTACATCATTTTGCGTTCTAGGAATTGTTGAAGGGGCTTTGATTTGTTCACAGGCTATAAGAAATTTTGGACGTCCTTCACAACTACTGCATTCCAAAAATCTTTTCCTCTTTACTTTCTCCTTCTTGTAATTATGTGTATGGTTTGCTTATGGTTGTGGTATAGGGTAGAGATATCCAAGCCGACATTAAATGAACTATTTGTGGTACCAGGAGGAGTGTTAACTGCAACAGTATGGAGATTCACATGAACTAATTCAGTCCATTTCCTTGTATTCTCAGACTCTGTGGGTGTGGATAATAATGCCCTTGTTTTGCTTAATTCACCTTCATGGAGGGATTATACCATGACACAAAGGACTTAATGAGTGTACATAGCTCGGTACTTTCCTTGCATTTAATTCAGTCCAGTGAAAGAAGGGTACTACTCTGAGGGATTTGGCATTTTTGCTTAACAAGTAGATGGTTGCTGCAAATAGTCATATGATATAAATATTTAAGAAGAAGGATAAAGGCTAAAATGAACTCTGAGATGTGCACAGTTAATCTGTCATCTTTCTCTATTTGATTATACTAGTCCTGTAACAAACCTGATTCCCCTTCTTTTTGTACCAAAACTAAGCAAAACAAAACAGAACAAGCATTGCTTGAAATTTCATGGTATGCAAATCTCTAGGACCCATACCCTTCTTCAAACACAGCCACCTCTACCAGTTCATCTCCTGGGAGATTCTCTGTGGACTAATATCAATACACAGTGTACAATAATTGTTGTTTAGGAAGAAGCAATGATGCATGTGTGTATTTGGGCAGGTACACCACATAGTTCATTACTTACGACATAGGGGGTCTGGTGTACATGTTAATAGACATGGTGGAAGTATTGCTCTTGACTGTATAATCTGATTCTCCTCTTGAAAGAAATACTAAGTTTAACTGTTATTGTGCTTGTATATTTCTATTATTCCACTGAAATTATTTCTGATTTGAATTAGTGTGACAGCAGAAGCTGACCCAGTATTTCTTGTCCATCTTATGGTTTTTATCTAAGGGCAGAACTTAAAAGATACAGTTAAAAATGCCCTCTAAGCTCTGTGGACAGAATAAATGCAGGGTGCAGCTCTAAGAGCAGGATTTTATTCTATATTTGTCGGCTTAAATATGTAAAACTCTATATCAGACAGCATTTGCTAACCATTTAAGTCAGAAAACTGTGACACTGCAATACAGTAAGATCTATAGTTCACAAAATACAGATGGTAACACAACACACATTATGAAATGGTAATGTGGAAATACAAAATATTTTATTAAATGCATGTGGTACATCCTGTACAGTATGTGGGATTGTTGTAAAACATACAGCCGTCTCACAGAGAGCCAGTGCACAAGGCAGTTAATGATCAAAATCATAATTAAAAGAAGTACTACTCTCCCCAGTACCTACATTTGCAGATGTCACAACATACCATTGCAGCAAACCTGATTCTGAGTGGGAAGGTATCCTGCATTAGTGGCTCTGGGATCAGGATGCCAGCAAATAGGTCTCAGGTAGCAGACTTCACCTTCCGTAATATTTCCCAGAAATGGTAGTTTTATGGGCTGGTTGCATTTTAACTGTTGTTAAACCAGGCTCCCTGGGCCTGCTCCGAAGAGGGCTAGGATAGTCTGGTGTTGCTAGTGGAGTGGTGCTTTGATACGAGAGGGCAATCCTGTGAGCAGGAATTGGCTGTTTTTCTAGAAAATGTATTATTATCATGTGTGCTTCTCTGGGATATCTAGCATGAAATCCAGGCTGCATAATACCTGACAATTTTTTTGGCCAAGATTTCATTCCCAAATGTACAACTGTAAATCAAAGGACAGAGCAGTTCCTCCTCCCCCTGACCCTCGCAATACCCTGGTTTATGTGGTTCAATGGTCTCTAGCTGCTATTAGGTCTGATAAATGGTCTTCAGGAGTGCTATCTAGAGAGAGGAGGCTAATTCAGCTGATCTTGTCTTGGCTGCAGGCTCTGATATTCGTGGTTGTTCTAGGATGGCTGTTTGTACCCATCTATGTCAAAGCTGGGGTAAGTCAAAACAGTACATTATGCTTTTCTTTGCTGCTCATGTTTGCGGATCAGGTCTTGAATATTGCAAAACCATTATGAATGGCACGAGATCTGAGCATGCTAGAGCTGTACTCTGTTATGTCTGTATACATCTGAAAAGTGAGGTTTCTCTGTTCTGAGACCTGAGCTGAGAAGTACTTGGTACTCTTTCCTTGTTCTCCTTTGATTCCTGGAGCTGCTCTTCCTTGCAACTGCATTTGCAGCTCCCCTCCCTTTGCCCTCCACTCTTACAGTATCTGAGTAGCAAAAAACTTCCTCTACTTTGCTTTGTATGTGTTCCCCATTATCTGAAACCTTATCTACCCCCCCTGCAGGTGGTGACAATGCCAGAGTATCTGAAGAAGCGTTTTGGTGGGAAACGGATTCAGATCTACCTGTCAGTCCTTTCTCTGATCCTGTATATTTTCACAAAGATCTCAGTAAGTAAAACTTTTACATCATTTTTTCCATCCTACATTGATCTAAAGACAAGAAACTCCCGTTTACAATATTGCTTACACAGCTGGTCAATTGTTTCTGATTTGGACTCCTTGGTTGAATTAAGGATGGTAAAAATATGATTTTGTATTTTCTTTATTCTGTCTAGTGAGATTGTGTATCCAGATCTAGTTTCCAGTTCCAGTTTTTGGCCTTCCTGGCAATCTCTCTTGATGGTTGTTGTGCTTTCTCTTTCGTTTTTAGGTTTTTAGGGTTTACTTCTACTTATGCTCTCCTCTAGAACAAGTCATAGTGGAGGGAAACTTGTATTACAGTCTATTACCTTAGGGATCTGTGAAACATGTGGAGGAAAAGGTCAAAACTTATCAGTTTGTACCCTTTTGTCTGCTTCAGTCCTCTGAGAAATAATAGCTGATGCTTGTTTAACCATGTAGCTTTAGAAACTTTTTAGTATTGCTTTGGGCATAGAACATCCCACTCCAACCCCCTGGCCCTTCTGCTAAGGGGAATGAACTGTTCTTGGTTCCAGAAGAAAAAGTGTCTCCTCAAGGAGCCAGGCTTTTGTCCTCAAACTTCATATTTACCTGTTTTAGCACGGTGAACATGCCATCAGGAATATAGATGATGGAAAAGAGCAAGAGGGCTATGGAGAAGAAGAGAATAATAGGAATTAGAAAATGAGGAGTGGAGAAATCCAAAGGAGGGAAATTGTAACATCTGAGGTGAAAGGAGGGAAGAGGAGAGATTCTTTTAATGGACAAGTGGTTGGTATAAAGTTTAAGGTGCTATGAAGTTAACGTTTACTAAGTAAGTGCTTGCGTTGCTGCGAAGTAGTGAAGGGGGCTGGTATTTTCCATATATCTTGAAACTATCAAGCCTCTGAAGAAGTCCACAGTTCAGGCATACCTCAATCTGTTGTTTTGCAGAAGTTGCCATGGCAGATTACTCTTTGCCCTCTGAATGGGAGCTGAGTGATAATAGTGCAATTTAAGCTAAAAGATTGGCCTTTTGCTCTCATTCTCACATCTTCATGATAACTGATCCTTAGAAAGGTTATAAATTAAACAGGCTGGTACTGTGGAGCTGGCCTCAGAGTTGAATTTCCATATATTTCAAAAGGATTAGTTAATTTGCTGTTGTTGCGCTTAACTACCATAATCAGAAATCCCAGGTATGACACAGAGTTCTGGCAGCTCTAACAGCTGAGAAACTCTTCCAGTCAGATGACTCATGGTCCTCTTCTGCAATATATGTTTGTACTGAGCCCATCAAGGTGTTACATAGGTTTTGCAATTACTATCTTTTATTTCCAGCCTCTATCATGCTTAGGGATCTGGTTATGGTATTACACCCCACTTCAGCTGGAGTGTCTTGCTTCCAGGCAAGACAGGTTCTCCATTTAAGCTTCCAGTGTGGTCATGAGGCTGAAGCACCCTCTCCTGCTCTTGTGGTCATGTTTTATTAGGGAGCAAAGCAATAGTCAAGAGCTCCACACAGCAGCAGATTACCTGGGCCCTGCTCTACCAGTGGCCCATCCCAGCTTCCCACCAACCCAATTATTCCAGACATGTGTGTGGAATTCCATGAAGCTGGGTTTCTGTGCCATGCAGGGGAAAAATCTATGCACAAGTTCCTCTAACCATTTCTCTTGTTTCCCTCATGTGCCCTGAACAACTCTGACAGTGTCTGTCCCACGTACAAATGTTTCTGTAGGGTACAAATGTGTCTTTTACATTGTTGTCTTACGTCACTATATTTGGTAGGGCAGGATTTGCCCAGGTCTGATTTACTTGCCATATCTTATTCAGAATAGGCAGAACAGTCAAAGTCCTTGGAGGTTTCAGGTACTGTCAGAGGATGTCAGAGGAGGTTTTTCTATACCATGCAATGCCATGCTCAAGTCATCTCCAGATGAACCAGCTCCAGAAGCAGAAAGGGAAGGGCTGTTCCATCCTGGACTGTAGCTGATCTCTTTGTGCTGTGTAGAGATACGCATGCTACGTGAAGCTAGCACAGGTCTGTCTTCCCAGAGGCATGTTGTATATCCAGATATACCCACGTGTTGACAATCCATGCCATAGCTGGCTTGGAGATTTGCATTTTATTTCCTTGACTGTTGCCTTTGCAAACACTCCCTTGTGATCTTTGGGGCTTATTGAGATTTGATATAGAAGGAGGGATTTCTGCCCTGCCCTGCCCTTAATGGGCAGTCACACCTATCAGTTTGGCTGCTGCTTATCCTTGTAGAAGCATGGCATCTTGTTTCTGGAGTAGTTATTTTGCTTGCTGCTTCCTTGATATGTTAAAATATTATCCAATGTTCTTAATAATATAATTATTATGGTGCTTTCCAATGAACAATATAATACGTCAGGTCATGTAACCCCTGGTATGCTCTTCCTGGCATAGAGCCCACCACCATGTGATGACCAGATTCCCTTTGCACGCCTCTGTACAAGTGCGTTACCATTTCTCTTTTCCTGCACATTTTCTGTGTATTTTTTGTTGATTTCTTGTTTTGTGGCTAATCAACCACTTGCCAGGCAAGGCCATGCTGCAAGGTGTTGATCTTTGGGATCAGGACACACGTGATCTTTGAGCCCAAAGGATTTCTTTTGCACAGGTGCCTCACATGTCCATGCTTCCTAAGCATGCAGTGCTTTGTGAGCAATGCCCATAGCAGCCTTCAGGGGCTTGCTGCCCACTAGTGTTGCCAATACTGGTCATTATGTCGAAGAAAACAGCCTAGTGAAAATAAAATCTTGATGGAGAGTAATTGCCTAAATTATGGCAAGAAGAAAGGGAATTAAGACCTGAATGCTTCTGAAGAAATCAGAAATTGTAAACTGCAATTTCTAAATGCGTTACAGCATTTTCTTTACATTCATTGTGCATAATTTCACTAGTAAATGTATGGGTATAGACTTACCGGGGGAAGAGGAGGTAGAAGAATAACCTCCTCTTAGGACTGCATGGTGTAGGGTGTAAAGAATATGTGCCACTGCCCTGACTCCCCCATTAACATTGCAACTGGATTCACTCAATTGGCGTGTGCTCTGCCAGTTGTTCCTGCATGATCTGTGGATGGCTTTGGAGAGATAACTTGTAATGTAAAGGAAAGATTTACTCTATTCAGAGATAAGATAAGGATTAAATAGTGTCCATAAATGAGTATTAATGGAGAAATGAGGAAATCCTGGAAAGAAATAATCTAATTGGGAGGGAGGTGCAGTGAAGTTGGAAGGTAATGGTAACTCAGCAATTCAAAGAACCTGGTATATTGCTCAGGATGCTAAATAATTAACTATACATTTCTTTCTGGGGGTCATTTTAGGACCATTAGTATTTAATGTTATGTAGGCTAAACTACAGCCAAGAACAGTAAAAGAAAGATCAGGGACATAAGCTGGTCACTGGTGTGAAAAGATTGGGAAAAAATAGTCCCACAGAGAGAAGTCCCATATGGTCTAACAGCCACTGGGCTTAAGAGCTAAACGTCCTGGTTCCCAGTTCTATACTAAAACCTGTAAGAAATCAAATTATCTCAAGCTGCTCCAGAGGCAGAGTTTTGGGAGCAGGACCTCTGGTGTGATTCACACTCTGCTTCAGAGATGTTTTCTGCATGTCCGGGCAGTGGGGTTGGAGGACCTCTTGCTGCAGAGATCCGTACCTCTTCCTCATTCTCCAGGGTGAACCGAGGGTGAGATCAAACCCTGCAGTCTCGGTTTCAGTGTCTCTGGAATGAAGAGGGCTTCCTCATCCAGCATCTCCCAGCCAGCCAGACTGCATAACTGCTTATTAGTTTATCTGCCCTGCCTTACCTCAGCCTAGCCGTGGACAAAAGCGGTGCAGGCGCCTGTTCTGTGGTGACAGGCTCTGGTTGCCCCACAGCCTGACCCGTGGAACCTCCCGCTCCTCCAGCATGTTGGCACCCAGCAGCTGCCCCTCTGTGTGCAGGCTTTACCCCAGGGCACCGGTAATGTTTGTCTTTGTTTCTCAGGCCCTGCAAATGTGCGGTTCCTGCAGCATTTTGCGGCTCCTGAGCTTGCTGAACGCCACTAGGACTTGTACTGTTAAATGAGGCCAGGACTCTCTGTATAGAGCCCTCCTGTAGGTGGTGTGGCATACAGAAAGGAGGCGTGCAGCTGGGGTTGGAGATGAGCCCATGAACTGGATGCTCAGGAGCAAGGATAGGTACAGATGCAAACCTCTAACGAAAGCATAATTTACAGGAACGCATTACAAGTGCACTGGGGTAGATTTTTCTGATTGCAAACTCGGATAAATAACATTGATGCATATTATCTCTAAATCAGGAACTGATTTAACATGCTTAAAATCCCAGAGTGCTACTCTGAAACCTGAACAATTCCTTTCTTACGCAAGAGCTAAAGGTCTCTTCTGTTAGCCAACTGATGTAAATTATTCTGACAGGAACTTAAAAATAGAGATAATATAAGATGTTTGCCTTTAATCATCATTTGTCCTGAACCAGCAAGACCAGCTGTACCACATGTATGCAAGCAGTAAAGAAAAAGTAAGAGGCTTATAGACTAGCATTAAATGAAGAGAACCGTGCTGTGTCGTGGAGGTGTCACACAGTCCATCCCCGCACATAGCAGCAAGTGTAACCTGAGCTTTCAGTAACGTGTTATTAAGCTGTGTCTCAGTATGTAAGCACAGAGTAGAGAGGTGACTCTGTGTCTAGCTAAAAAGAACCATTGCAAAAGACCGGGAAATTCTTTGAGAATTGTTACAGCTCTTATACTGAAAGCAGAACGGCACTGAGAGGAGTCTGGCAGTTGTACTAAATAGTCTCTATTTTCATTTTGCACTTTTTTTGTGTACTGTAAGGGGGAAGTTGTGTATTTCAGTACCCTCATCATGAATGTGTAATGTGCCATCATTATGATTTTAAACATTGCTTAATCTATCATTTTTTCTTTTATAGGCAGACATATTCTCTGGAGCTGTATTTATACAGCTGGCCATAGGGCTGAATCTTTATTTGGCCATAATTATCCTGCTTGCTATTACTGCTCTTTACACCATCACAGGTGAGTTTGCAGAGCAGCCTGATAAATCAAAGAGGTTAGTGGAGCCAGAAAGAGAGAAGAGGGGAGGTGGGTAAGGGGGGAGAAATGACAACCTGAAAGGGGAGTTATTTACAGTGGTCTTTGTTTGAAAGAGAGAAGTGGTGAGAAAAGGGGAAAAAAAAGGATTTCCACTGAGGCATTTGCACAGGGGCTAACCTATTTGTCTTGACTTTTCTTTGCCATTAGGTGGTCTTGCAGCTGTGATTTACACAGACACCTTACAAACATTTATCATGGTAGTGGGATCCTTTATTCTCATGGGATTTGGTAAGTAAATCAGATGAATTAAACTGGAATGTTCAACCACAAATCCCACACTGGCTATGGAAATGGATGCTGCAGTGTGGAACTCTGGTACCTTAACCAGCAGATTTCAGTTCATATACCTATTTATCAGGGAAGAAAACAGGTATGTTGCCAAAAACAGGCATATTGCCAAGCCCTTTAGGCGCTGAGACCACTCCATTTCCAGAGCACAGGTGAATGTGTAAGGTAATATGTAGCGTCCCATGACAGAACAGGACTTGTAATGGCTAATGAGCTGAAAGCAGAGTTGTTTGCAGGTGATGATGATACTTCTGAGAAGTTGAGAGTATCTTGTTTAAGATTATAATTTCATAGATATTCAGATGCTAATGCATGACAATTTCTGTTTCAAAGTGAAGAGCTGTGGGTCACATTGCAGGTTGTTTCCTTGTTTCTAGCTGCGAGCTTGTGTTAAAACAACCCAAATATATTAACATTTTAAGTAAGCCTTGTAGCTGATCTATGAATGTCATTATATTGCCAACTGGACAAAAGGTATGAACCGAGTGTTTATGAATAGGACAACACAGGTGTCCAGAAGACCATATGCATTTTAAAACAGAAATCATGCTGTTAAGCAGAATTAATAGGAAGGGATCATAAGAAAGAAAGAAGTAGCGATAAGATTCTGTGAATTTGTAGTGTCCTTTCCTTATCCTTCTCAGTCCTTGATTTTCCTCTAGCTATGTTTTCCACTGAAATGAAATAATTCTACCATTGTTACAACAGAAATAACTTTAGACTGACCTAACCTGGTAAGGTGCACGGAAATAATGTATCTTCTTTTCACTTCTTGGCAAGGCACGTATAAGAGATGTTGAGACAGTGGAGCCTAAACCAAAGTTTGCAAGCTATACAGAAACCTAAAAAGAAAGGTCACTTTGGTACTTAGGTTGTGTGAACACTTACAAAACACTGCATACTGTTTTCTGAAAATATAGATGTATACTGGCTAGGGTTGTTTTACATCCATATTTAAGGAGGTTTTTCTCCTCACGTTCTCTAGCTCTATTTGAGATTTCAGTATTAAATACTTTATCACTACTTTTACTTTCTATTTTTCAGCATTTTCTGAAGTAGGAGGATATGATGCTTTCATGCAGAAGTACATGGAAGCAATTCCATCCAATATTTCCTATGGGAATACTACGATTGATGCAGAATGCTACACTCCTCGGAAGGATTCCTTTCACATCTTCCGAGATGCCATCACTGGAGATCTGCCATGGCCAGGGCTCGTCTTTGGTTTGAGCATCATTGCTTTGTGGTACTGGTGCACGGATCAGGTAATGTGGAAGCCATATGCCTTGGAAATGCTGAACACGAAACTCTGCAGTCCAGTGTGACCGAGGGGTACTCTTCCCCCGCTGTAACTCAAAGCTAGGTCACAGAAATGGCAGTTATTTCAAGATCGGTCAGTGACTTTGCAGTTTCCCACATGTGAGAAAATGGAACAAGTGTTCTTTCAGTTCTTCTTATACACTGTGCCCAGCAGATACTGTGTATAATTTCTTTCTCATTTTTTGGGTGTCACCATGTGTAAAAACACAGAGAAGTTGTAATGTGAACTTTTACTTAGGAAACCATGCATCAAATGATCCTCGTTAGGCTGGGTCTAGATATGGTTCCCCATTCAGTAATAGTAGTTTGTTTCCCATTTGTGCGGCTTTCATCTTTGCGTGCACAGTCTTGGGAGGATGTTCTTCATGTGTCAGGTCGTTCAGTCTGGAGACTCTTCCCCAGTCCTCTTTCCTGCTCCCTAAAACCTACTGTCCAGTTTTCCCAAGAGATCACGCTGATGTGAGTAGAGCAAAATGTGCTCCTGCAACTGCAACGTGTAAATGTGTTCAGTCTCTAGCAAGCGATCTATCTGCATTCTGAATTGTGTGAAAGATAATCTTCACAACTTGTAAACAAATGAACAAAAACCCAAATGTAACTGTATCTATTGCTCAGGTCAATACTTTATTCCTTTTTGGCTTTTTAATCTGTCTGCTTTAAGAACATCTTGTGAGAAAGAGTCTTACCTCTTAAACACATACTGGATAAATGATGTGTTCCTTTATTTATTTCAAATATATCCTTTGATTTTCACATATTTTTTATTTTTCCGAGTAACAGAAATGGTAAATAGACTCTTTCACGATCACAGAGGTTAAGTACCTTGTATCTGGAACTTGGCATGGTGTGTTCATGGAAATGCTATTCTTGGTTGGTTCATGCATGCTTGCCATGTCTCATTGACAGGTTATTGTCCAAAGATGTCTGTCTGGCAAGAACATGTCCCACGTGAAGGCTGGTTGTATCATGTGTGGATATCTGAAACTCTTGCCCATGTTCATCATAGTGATGCCTGGAATGATCAGCCGAATTTTGTATACAGGTATGCATATGTATACAGAAACGCAAATTTCTTTTGCTGCCTGTATTTCACTGCCAGTCTCTTAATTTCCTGTTCTCTGTCCCTTCCAAAATACCTGTTAGATTGTCACCTTGTCATCCAAATTGTCCAGGCACACGTATGCACAAAAACTAACTACACTGTAAGAAGCCACAGGTCTTCCTCTTTTCCCTGATCCCACATTTTTGCTAATGCTATTGCTGTCCATTTCAGGGGAGAGGAATTCCACAGTGCCCCTCCCCAATTGTCTGTTTGTTACAGCCCCACTCTGACCGAATGAGTGGAAAACACTGCCCAGGACTGATACTCTGCTGGCGATCAGAGGAAGTCATTGGTCACAGGCAGTAATATTTTGGGCCATGGACAGTCCCGAGTGCAGTGTGGGGGAAATGCCAATATCCCCTCTCTCTAACTGTCTGTGTGTTTAATAGCAGGCAGGGGAGAGATGTTCAGGTTGGAGGGAGGGCTATTTTTGTTCCTCTGCTTGTTTTTCTACTTGCTCTCCTTGTGTTGTTCAGTCCTGGTCTGACAAATTAATGCTGATTTTTTTTTTTGACCTGCAGCACTTTTCAGTATTCTTTTAGAGAGGAAAGGAAGGATAGAGGCTTAGAATCACCTTCCTCCCTGCCAGCAGACCAAGGATGATATCAAGCACGTCAATCCAGTGGTTCAACACAGAGATAAATTTTAGAAGCTCTACTAATTTGGGAGCGATCTGTTGTTTGTATGACCTTGTCTAACCCTGTCTCATTATCCTCTCCTCAGATGTGGTGGCCTGTGTTGTGCCTGAAGTCTGCCAGAAGTACTGTGGCACCGCAGTTGGCTGTACAAACATTGCTTATCCAAAAATGGTAGTGGAGCTGATGCCAAATGGTAAGACACTGTATTTGTTTGTTTGTTTTGCGAAAGGTGAGGCTGCCAGACTGTAAAACCAGGTTTTAGTTCAAAAATTCAAAAATATAGTTCAAAAATTCTTGCTAGAACTACGTGCTGTTAGTCAAAGGGGTAGTCTGTATTAGTTGTAGCTGTAGCTGCAGAGTAACTACTCGCTGACAGTGTCAGCTCTCAGCTGGCAAATACTGGGTGATGAAATGGTAAATGAGCTCCCTTTCTGTGAAGGTAAAAAATAACCTACTTTGCCAATGATTTATAAAAGACTGTCTCTGCCAGGATTTCCGAGTTGGAGGCATACACCTGCAGTCCTTCTGCTAAAGCCACTGAGGTGGCAGGAGAAAATATTCTCTGTATACATTGTCCCATAGGATACCTGTTCAATGAGAGAGTAAGGCACCACTCTGCAGAGGACAGGACAACATCTACATAGAAGATAAATTTCTGCAGAAAACCAGAGATGGTTCATAAGGCTAGACAGACAGATCTATGATATTATACAGACCACGGTACTTCCCCGATATCTTTAGTACTTCCCCATCGTATTATAACTGTTGTACATAGTATTATTACAATACTACAGTACTTTCCCACGCCGTATTGACTAGATCATACCATCTGGAAAAGTGGTTTACTCTGATTTTCAAACAGTAAAAGAAACTTTTTTTTTTGCCAAACAACTGGTTTACAAATATACCACAAGCAAGTGAGCACTCGCCTGCAGACAAGAGAAAATCTTTTTATAACTGTTGGGGAAAGTCTGCTTAGTATTTTTTTCTTTTTAATTCAGCATTTAATCAGACAGCATTCACAAAAGAAGTACCTATGTTCTAAAAGCTCAAGAGTTGCCCTGTCACTGCTGTAAATAGCTTTTCCAAAGCTCAGCAGACATTACTGTGCTTGCATGGCAAAAGAACGTCAGGCAGGCACCAGCACAGAAATATGCCAGACACTCTGAGAGCTGGCTGACTTGAAAGGGTCAGGCAAGCTCAATGGATGCTGCCACGTACTGAGACTCTTCACGCAATGCTCATCCCCGTTACCCTGTCTCTGTATTTCAGGACTGCGGGGTCTGATGTTGTCAGTCATGCTGGCCTCCCTTATGAGCTCCCTGACTTCCATTTTTAACAGTGCTAGTACCTTGTTCACTATGGACATTTACACCAAAATTCGAGCACGACCATCTGAGAAAGAGCTCATGTTAGCTGGAAGGTAAGTGCAGCCGAGTCTTCCCCAGCCGTACAAACATCCGCCAGCACTACAGGCTTTACAGATTGCAGCCTCCAAAAAGTGCACCTGGGTGAAACCTGTGTTCGCGGTGTGTGGGCAGTGCAGCAGTGGCCTCCTGTGGCCAGACAGCCTGTCCCACCGTACATTTTCCTTTTGGAAGAAAACCCCAACCTCACTTCCAATTTCATTGACAGTGGTGGACGAAGTAGCTGGACTAATTCTCAACGCTTCCTACTGCTATTCAAAGGGAACTGTTTTAAAGTATCTTCATAGGCTTTATGCTACACCATACTACAGCATCAGTGAACTAGTTCTTCTAGTTGATCTGCTATTGATTTGTCTCTAGACATAATAAACAAAGGAAAAAAGTGATTTTCTATGTTTTGATTGCATGTTTAGCTGTATGCTGAGGGATATTGGAGAGCCACAATATCCAGCTTGGATTTCTTTTGTTTGTTCAATGGTAATTGGCCATTATCATTGATTTTGCTGGTTGAAATACAAAATGGACATTAAAATTATTGATTAATTGCTGTTTTTTTCTTTCTGATAGATGCTTCTAAGCAGGTGGCTAATTGAATATCTGGCTATGTTTACAGGGCTTTTATGCTACTTTTAATTGGCATCAGCATCGCCTGGGTTCCTGTGGTGCAGTCAGCTCAAAGTGGGCAGCTCTTCGATTATATTCAGTCCATCACGAGCTACCTGGGACCTCCCATTGCTGCTGTCTTCCTGCTTGCAGTCTTCTGCAAGCGGGTCAATGAGCAGGTAAATACTAATCAGGAAACAGATATGCTGGGTGTTCCTTTAGGCATTGGGAGAACTGCTTTTTTGTTTTACTGTCTTTTATTAGCAACTTCTTCCTGTTTATTTCAATCCTACTATTGCCCAGGGATTCTGTGCTTCCATACCCCAGGGCCTGAGGTTTCAGAGATGAGTTTGAAAAAGTTCTTTGCTAATCTGGTAATTAATAGTCACCTAGGAATTCCTAGATAGCTCTGAAACCTAGGTTATCTATCACTTTGCCAAGAAGTGTGTCAAATGGATAATTTATGGAGACATATTTCAAAGTAATCTTTTAGGATATTGGGCACCAAACTGCTTTACAAAACATATGACCTTTCACCTTCGTCTTGACCGACCACTATATATTTTGTCAATGCTCTTTTAAACAAACATGCTATTTCTTCATGCATTGTCTCCCATTGCTCTTAGGACCTAGTCTGGGAATCACTGATTTTGATTCGTAGAGCAGTGAACTGAGAAATACTGTACTTAAGCCTTTGTAAGTAACTCAGAAGGCACGAGGTCTGTCACATGCTTTGATAGGATCATAGGCCAGTCATGGTAACTGGGGTCTCAGACATTCTGAAAACTCAGTACTCAGGAAGTCCATTTCTTTTCTACAATACTAGGAATAAGAGTACTTGCCTATTGCTCAGCTTTGCTCCAAGGAGGATGAGTTCAATGGGAAAGCCTAGAGAGAGAAGGTTTTTTTAATATGGCTCGAACTTTTTTCTCACCATTTTCTCTTGAGACCAGTTCAGTGGTTATTTGTGTGTATATCCAAGAAAAGCCTGTTTTACACACAGGGGATGTTCCATTTCCCATCCTAATATGGCTAAACCTCACAAATGGATTAAATCTTTGTGCCCTTCATGAAAATCTGTCGTTGACTTTAGCTGCAATTTTACCTGAGTAAGAATTCAGTATAATCCTTGGGGTTTGTGTACACTGCACAATTTAAATTTGGGTAAATAGTGGAGACAAGCATCAAAGCTTCTGAGATTTGGAACCTTGCATAAAATAAACTCCAATACTGTAATTACTAATAAGATCTATCAACATTTCTTGTTCAGAATCATTCTTCTTTCTGCCAGAAATGGAATTAACTATCTTGTCCTACTCCAAAATCTTTTTATAACTTTGACCACTGAATAATTAAAACTGTTTTGTTCTTAAACCCAGCATTAAACCTAGAATATTTTTTAATCAAGATTTATAAATTTGTGTTACCGTCATTAGTTTTTTACTTCACGAACTCAGAGAAAGGCTGAGATTGGAAGGCACCTCTGGACTAGTGCAACCCCACTCAAAGTAGGGCTAACAAGAGCAAGATGCTCAGGTCNTTTAGCCCTCAAAGATAAAAAGATATGAGAACAACCCTTGGGATGTCTGGTCTGTGGCCGGAGCCTGTCCCGTATAAGGAGAGCATTGTGTGGAAGCAGATGAACTTTGAGAAATGAGCTGGCTAAGATGTCCTCTATATTCTTTCTCTGAGATGCCGGTCATTGCCCCTTTCAGTTGTATTAACACACTGAGCTGTAAATATGGTCACTGAAAGTATCTGGGTAAAAAACCATGTGCCAAAGCCTGTGTAACACATAACTACCCCCATGTTTCCTCCAGCAGCTATTCAGAACTTAGCGCTTATTCCCATGCCTGAAATTACTCATTTTGATAACTTCTGTCACTTTGTCTGCAGGGTGCCTTCTGGGGCCTGATGGTTGGGCTGCTAGCTGGACTCAGCAGAATGATTACAGAGTTTGCCTACGGAACTGGCAACTGTGTGACCCCTTCCAACTGCCCATTCATCATCTGTGGGATTCACTACCTTTACTTTGCAATGATTCTTTTTGGGGTTTCCGCCATCGTCATCCTGGCAGTCTCCTTCATGACTAAGCCCATTCCTGATGTACATGTGAGTATTATTATGGCCCAGCTCCTCAAGAAAGGGAACTTAATGAAACCACTAGTTTTAAACACTGGTACGTGGTGCGTTACCTCCTGACATTTCAGCTACCCACATCATACAGTCCTGGTAAGAAAGCAAAGGAAATAGTCTTCATTTATCTGTCACAAATCTTCAGTGACTCCTCATGATCTTAAACATTGACTTAACAGACATTTGGGATGCCATGGGTTTATAGCTTGTTCATATGCTGGCCAGACTGGTTTGTCTCTGTGTAGTAAGGCTGTAGATTCATAAAATCACTTTGTTTCATGGCAGCTTTACCGCTTGTGCTGGTCTTTGCGGAACAGCAAAGAGGAACGTATTGATCTTGATGCAGATGAGGAGCAGGACAAAGCTGATGAAAAGGATGATGAATCAGGTAACTGTTGTAATATCTATAGATTCTATCAATATATTTGAGTATCCCTATTTCATTCCTGAGCACTCAAACCCCCCATATTTAAGTGGCTAGTAAGCTGCCTTTTACCAATCTGTCAAGCTCAGTGTAAATCAGAAGTGAAGTGGATTTGAAGGGAGAAATTTTTGTTCTCTAGGTAGCTAGGTGGCAGTTCTAGGACTAAAAGAGTGCAGATACTTCAGGTCAGAGGTGGTGTGCATTGGCAGAACTGTGTGTGACTCCAGCACTTGGAATGAAACAACGAGAATTCACTGGGAAACAAGGGGTAGCAGCCAGGATTGAAGAAGCAATGATCTGGTGCAAGGCACCATGAACTTGAATTGCCAGACATCCACCTGGGCAAAACCACTTGCTCTCTTTGCTGGGTTTCTGGTTCTGCTGCCAAGTTCCTTTTCATAAGTATCTTCAAAGTAATTTATCTGTCTTTTAATTAAAAGTGGAGAAAGTATTGAAAAAATGGAGTTTAAGCTTTGCAGCATTGTTTGCTTCTCCAATATCAGACCAAGTCTCTAGGCTGTAAAAGGTGCAAGTGTCTTCTGCAAAAGGCTCTTTTGGAACATGTAGGAAATCACTCTTTTTCCTGGTGAGCTGTGAAAAATACTGCCTTGTACTAAAATGCTTCCATGTAACTATAGCCATAAATCAGAGCTGTTATATTAAATATAGGAAAGTCCTCAGTCCCAGAGATCTTCTGGTGCATGCAGTGGTCCATGCTTACATTTCATGACCAGTGTGTTATTCCTTCCAGTTAACGAGGAAAGTCAAGAAGAACCGGGATGCTTTAAGAAAGCGTACAACTGGTTCTGTGGCTTAGATCAACAAAAAGCACCCAAACTGAGCAAGGAAGAAGAGGAAGCATTGAAGAAGAAACTGACTGACACAAGCGAAGTGCCACTTTGGAGAAATGTTGTGAATATCAATGGCATCATCCTATTGACTGTGGCTGTATTTTGCCATGCCTTCTTTGCGTAAACCTCTGATTCCAGTTCTGAAATTGTACTGTATTGTCAAGCAAAAACGATGACTTGTAGATTTACAGAGTTAGATACACTTGGTATTTTCATTGTCTGTTTGTAAAAAATCAGGGTGATTGAGTCTGCTGATTTTCTGATCATAATTTCAACAATCTAAAGATGAAGGCCACTGGGATTTCAAGAGACAGAATTTCTGTTTAGACATTGAATCAATCCAGGACTAATAGAGGTTCAGAATTTCCATCCAACATTCTTTCTACTTGTGATACATTTCATATTTTAGGTGCAGAACCAAGGCTGCATGAGCCATATTTCATATCAGAGTTTGCAAACTACCTTTTAAGGTTGATTTTTCAACCCTTCTTCTTCTGATCATTCAAATATCTTTTTCCTTTGGCTATGATAATTTGATTACAAGAAACCCGCAACAACTGAGGGACTGTATTATAAATTCAAATTAAAAAATCGTTTTTGTTCCCTTCAAGCATGGGATATCGTAAGTAAAGCATTTATGTATATATTGATGTATTTGACACAATATCTAACTTTCCATTATAACTGTTGTCCCCTTTTTCTCACTTTTCATTGTGTTGTGTTTCTCAGTAATCAGTGGAACACTAACCATCTGAATTGATTGCATTTTGCAATTAGGGAAAACATGTCTCAATGATCTTAGTAAGAATTCTGCTTATGACAGATTCTCTGTTTAAGGTTAACTTCAAAAGGTCCTCTCTTTATATTTTAATATATATCTATACTTGAATGTGAAGCTTTTTTGTACAAAATACATATATTATATATACACATACAATACATTATATATATGCACTATATATATTATGTATATTTAAAATATATATGTATGTGTGTGTCTATATATATATTTATATTTACTGATCAGTTTCCATCTTGGTATGTCAAAGTTAATCTCTGCCCACAATTACTAGGACCTCTTTATCGTGGGGTTGGTGTTCATGTATTGCCTCTTTCTATGGACTGTACTACAAACCAATCCATGCACATGGTTAAAAGCCCAAAGCATCAGAATGCTGGGTTTGCATTTTTCTTTCAAGTACATCTGAGGGCTCTGTACTGCTTTTCTGCAAAGCTATAAATCTTTCTTCTGAAGATTTCATTGAGAAATAGAATTCATGCTGTGTGACAGTATGACTTAANTGGCTTTTGAATATCTCCAGGGATGGAGGCTCCATAATGTCCCTGGGCAACCTGTTCCAATGTTTGATCACCCTTAGAGTAAAACAAAAAAAAATTATGTTTAAACAGAATTTCCCATATTTCAATTTGTGCCCAGACATACCTGTGTGTCTTTTATACTTTGGGCTACAGTAATATATACCCAGCAGCAAAACATCCACAAAAAGTATCGAGAATTAACTTTTAACTAATTATTAACAATGTCGTTAGAAGATAAACCAGACATACATTTCAGGAGGAATGACACACACGTGCTAGCTGGCTCCATC
>VYXH01006313.1:0-20562 GCA_013397275.1 Burhinus bistriatus | reverse complement strand
GCTGTTCTGTATGCAGACTTTGAATTCCGGTGTTTATCCAGGCAGTACGTGGTCAAGATAGCCCAATGGAATTACTGTTGGGATTGAAATATCATATTTTATGTTGTCAGATGTAATAGTGCCAAAGAATTGCTGAGACAAAAGCTGACATGCGGAAGGGGTACCACTAGCATCCATATTTCAGAGTTCAGTTAAGGCTTTGCTCCATTTTTGTATTGTGCGCATACGTAAGACAAGAACACTGATACCACACAGAGCCTTATTTGGAAACAGCTCGTATAGCCTGTAAAGCAATGATCAGGCAGATGCTCACAATGCAGTACTTAAGGTCCAAGTCAGCTGAATCTCTTCTAGTCAGAGCAGTTCAGTCTGGATGGTCTTATTTCTACATCTGAACAAGCTAATTATTTTGCGAACTCATTGAAGTGTGATACCTGAATTATTGGGGAAGGCTGTGGCAAAATTTTGGAACTGAGCTAAAATGATCATTGTTACTGCATTTTCCTGCAGCAGTTTTGTAAGTGTAGATGAGCCTACCATTCTCTGTTGTTCCCTAGTCCTCTACTGAACACTGCTATTAAGCCGCCTGGCGCTCTTTTATTGAACTGGATGCACTCTGGCATCAATACGTATTACGTATGAGTGGCTTATGTATGTAAAGTGTGTTTAAAAGGCAGAGCCCCTCCAAGTTCCTGCCCAGAGGGAATGAATCCAACTGACTCAATACTTTTAAATCACATCTTGATAAGAGAGGAAATTCACCCTTTGGTTAGGTTATGGAAGAGAAACATTTTAACTTTAATCACTCCTACAGAATAAGTTTACACTTTGTGTGAGGGTAACGCAGTGTGACAGTGGGTTTCTGCAATGGGAAAGCAGCCCTGACAAATAACCCCTTTCTACAGACGATGCAGCTTCTTTGTAGCTACAACTTAGTAACTTCTAGATATAAAAATACCATGCGAGCGCCAAACCTGAGTGAAAACACACAGGGCTTCCTGTGAAGCTGAGTCAGCTGCACTATCACACCTTTCTTGGTCGCTGAGAACGGCCGGGATTTGTCCTGCTAGCTTGCTTTATTTCTTTGCCCAGGCCTTCTGTTAATGCCTCTTAAATGACACGCAACTGCAGACAGAGAAACTTGCAACAGATCTGTAGTGACCTGCCTTGACTACTCAGTGAGTAAAATGCTACTGAACTTCCCAGCACTTCAACTGCCCATCCGTTCTACGCACAGGAACTACCTTGTTTCCTTCGGGCAATTTATGTCGTGTTGGATAGGCTTGATACTACAAACAGCTTGAACTTTCTATGTTATTCTCAATTCTATTAAGTAAAAGGTTTTTGGAAAAAAACTGTTGAGTTTTTTAAAGGAAAAAAAAACAAACCTCACATTTTTCCAAAATAGGGAATTGACATTTTCAGTTCTCTGTTCTGTTTAGACAGCTGTTAATCATAGAATACATGAGGTTGGAAGGGACCTCTGGAGATCATCTTGTCCAACTCCTGGTGGACTAGACTGTAACATTAGGATCAGCTTTCCTCTTGCCCCCTCCTTCTCCCCAAAAAGTGAGCCACAATGGCAAAACTCTTCAGTTCTGGCACAATGCTTCCATTTCCATTGTATTTGGTCATTTTCGTACTCAAAGGATAGATCACAGCTGTACAGAACGACAAAATACCAAATACTAGCACAAACACAGAGGCACTTTTGTTCCACACTATAATCAATTTCAGATTCTGTTCAAGGCAGTGGGGTCTGTCCCCAACACAGCATTACCAGGGGCTACCCTCGTAAAGACTTTCTGACTTATTTTCCTTTTACCCTAAGCATGGAATATTGCACATGGCAGCCCTGAGCCTGGATCCAAGCACGTGGAAGGAGAAAACTCGCCTGTTGAGATCCTCACCAGCTTGAAAATTCAAGGGGTATTGCTGAGGCTGAGGGAGAGGCTGCTGACACACACAGCAAGAGCGGAGCCCAGAAGGGGCTGCAAAGTAAAGTGAGGGCTGCTACTAAAACTCTCCTCGAGAAGTTATGAGCTTGGGGGTACTGGATAAATCTCATCCCAGGGACAGGGTTAGGCTGGGGTGCTCTTAGCGCCGGCAGCGGGCTCCATCTCCACCAGATTCACTGCTGGCAAGTCCTGTCAACAACTCCATTTGTTAGAAGGGTGCTGATAAGTATTTCGTTATATTTTAGGCTGGGAAAGACTCATAATTCTCTTGGGGAAGCCCTTCTATGACACTGCCATTGCATTTTCTGTGGTGATGCTCTAAATGGCTCTAATCCCATGTTCAACAAATGTTTGCAGCAAAACTCATGTAAATACTTGTTATTAGGTCAATTTCTCAGGATAGACAAGACTGTTGGAGAGGTTAATTATGAACCTTTCATTCTAATATAATTAGTTATTGATTAATGTTTGATAGGCTGAGATAAAAAAAAAAAGGAGAGAACATTATAAAGACAACAAAAGGATCACTTTCTTCTATCACAGGAAAATCTTGATAACTCAGGAAATTCTTGGTAACTCAGGAAATAACTCCTAGTGGAGAATTCTAGACTTCCTAGCCTTTCTTTTTGCCCATTATTCTGCTCGTGACCTGCAATACAGATGTGAAACTGGTGACAAATGACTTTTCAGGAGGAACTGATCCAGAGTATCCAAGAAAGAGAGTTTTGTTTTTGAAGGTTTCATAATCATGCAACTTTTACAGCCAGACAACAACAGAGGGCAATAGATCTCTACGAAACATCTCATCTTCAGAAAGGTTTCCATTTGATGACACCGATAGCAATTTTGGCAGCTCTTTTCACTGCCTCACAGGGATCGTTCAGACACTGGTGAAATGTATCTGTATGATCTAGGAGAGTCTTGCGGCCCTCTGGTAGCTCAGCCAGCATGGTGAGGGTTTTGATTGCACTCAGACGGGCTTTGCTGGTTTCCTCAGCAACCAACTTCAGTAAAGGTGGAATGGCTTCAGCACCTAGGGCTGAGAATCTCCCTGTAGAGAAATAAACCGGCTTTAACATGTGTTATTACATATAATCAACATGCTCTTGAATTGCTACTTTCTACTCCCTGCCCAGCTACAGCTCTGAACAGCCCAGAGGGTCCAGTGCGAAGAGGTAGGACACGCTTTTCTTTGGAAGACCAAAGCTAGCTGCCAGCTGTTTGTTTTTGAGAAAACAGATCTTTCTTGGTTAACTTTATTTGCCTTGCACGTTATTACTTCATTTGCAACAACTTATCTAAGAATATACAAGGCACTGAATGACAGCATAAACTATTTTTTGGGAGGGTTAGATGCCCTTAAGAATATCCTCCATTCTTTTATTTTCAAAGACACTTCAAACACTGAGATCCGCTCCTGTGTTGTCTTGGGAAACCAGGGGGATGGTTGCAGAGGAGAACTGGAACACAACTGCTGTTATTAAGAGTCTTTTATGTCTAATTACTCATTCATCACACTGAAAATTTAGCAGTTAGTATTTTCAGTGTCATGTAAGTTACTTGGGAGAACTACAGACCTTATTAATATTCATTCCTCTCCCAGCTGTGAGAGAGAAACTGCCTCTAACCACAAAAAGAGTCTCCAGAAAGTTGTGCTCCTCTTTTGAGGACTGGTGATAGAGTAGCTTCAGGTATGTGGACCTCTGTGTGGTCTGAACTTGCACAAAGAATGTTCCCCCTCTGGAGCAGCGCTCTGCAGGGAAATGATACAGGTGGGGTAGATAAATAACTTCTTGACCGACTTCAGGTGAATGAAATGTAAAGTATACCGTCCCCCCCAGACACTATGAGAAAGCAACAATATTTGCTTGAGACAGATCTAAAGAAACGTCATTATCTTATAGTTTCTTGAAGAGCTTTAACACTATCAGAAACTGAGGACTTAGGGGGTGAGGGGAGGGTGGGGCAAAAGGTTTTTTTACTAAGTTGCCTTAGAATTGGATTTCTGGAAATTATCCCAACTCCCAACAGAACTGCCTCTGTTTCTCACCCTGAGGTTTAACAGTAGCAAACATCAGGGCTCCTGTTGCACTAGCTTGGACTTCAGGATCTGTATCTTCCAACAGGCTCACCAGCACAGGAATAACTTCTTCACACACCACGCTTTTTCCCTCTGGATGAGTACTGTGCAGAAGAGATGGCTCAGTTGCTTTCTTGAACTGCGTCTGCTAACCATGCAGCTACCCACAGCCTCTCCCCGTGCCTGGACCCCTGCAGCCCTCCTCCGTTTCATGACAGCAGTGCTGACACAGACCTCCTCTCTGTTCTCTTTGGAGTCACAATGTTCTGACTGTTAGACAGATGGCAAGCACCACTGCCCAGCCACGAAGAAAAGAAAGGGGATGTCTGTTTGTGCCTGGTGTCTCTTAAATCTACTCGCTGATACAATACTGATGATATCATACTAACCTATGTGTGTGGGCTTAACAATTTTTTAGGCTATTTTTAGGTGATGTTTGGATTTTTTTTTTTTACTTTCTGTGATACACTGGAGATTGATGGGCAACAACACGGAACAGAATGTAGGATTAAGTGTGCTGGTGGTCCTAATGTCAATTTAGTTATAAACCTGGCTGTTGAACCCTGTACAGATTTTAAAATCTACTAAATTAGGAGTATGCAATTAATTCTTCTCCCACATCAACTTACTTTCTTTTTTTCCCAGCCTCTTTAATGTGGGGAATATTTAACAAGGCCTAGCTACTGCAGGGACCTAGAACGTAGCTGATGTCCATACTTTAGGTGCATTTCTGCTTTCTTTCTATGACTCATTTTATCTATACTCTCTTTTCCTGTAAGACCTTGCTTTGTTATAGGACATTAGGAACTGTTTTGTGCCCATTGGTATGTAAACTACACGATCTGCAGACCTTTTAAAACTAGACATCTGTTGAGCACTTTTATTACATTTTGTGATTGCAGGACAGTGGACTTAAGCTGTTCCTTTCATCCAGTGTTTGACACACAAATTTAATATAAAGATTGCTTTTTCTGATCCATCACTGACGTATGTAGCAGCTTGTGTCAGAACACTATTTCTGTCCTCAATCACATTGAAAGTTTCCCAGGACTTTTAATATTTTGAGAAAGAGCAGTTGTCCAAAATGATAAGGGAGTTTCTCACTATCTCCATAGTGGTCAGAATCTTGTTTTACATGATTTCTCATGCAAGAATTTTTTCTCAGCAGTGCTGTACCAGGAAAAAATTGTCATTTCACTGTCAATATTGAAGACAAACAGAAGGAAAAGGAACGACATTTCCTCATCAGCATCTGCTTTCTTGAGTGATTAATAGCAGTTACGATTTTTAGAAGTCTTCTACTTATGTGTGCATTCAGGCTGATCTTGCTTTACAAGTGAAATGTCACAGCTTCAATGTGCAGTGGAACACAACCGTAAACTAATGACATTGATTCACTCATGAAGTTAGTATTTTCTTCGGCTTAAGTATTATAGACAGATTTCTTCTCCTTTACCCAATCTCTAACAGGACACAAGCTGCTTTGTTTCTTATGGCCACCGATGAGTGTGTGAGCTTTTCCTTCAGGATAGTAATGGCACCAGCTGCTAGAGCTTCAGAAGCCTCCACACGCAGACAGTTGGAGAGTGTACCAAGGATTAGCGCCTGGATTTCATCTGACTCAGCCTTCAATTTGCACACAAGTAAGGGAATCAAACCGGCATGCAGTATGCCAACAGCCCCTACAGGAGGAGACAGAGAAGGAACATGGGTGGGGTGTGAGTGCATTTACTATTTCTACCCACACTTTGAATTTCTTAATAGGATCAAAATACATATGGTAACTCATTTCCTTACACAGATGTGGGATTGAGAGATGGAAACTACTACCACACTGCTCTGTTCATAAATGCCACCTTAGCCTTGCTTCCCCAGGAAGCTTCCCCAACAGTCCTGTAAAGACATCGGCCCATGTAATAACCAAAATGGCAATTGTTCTGATGTTCCCAGTTTCCCCCACTATAATACTTCTCCCAGAATTATTCTCTTTAAGAAAATATAGGGGATATATATATACACACATACATATATATATAAAGTCACCTTATATCCAGCCTTTCTAACCATTCTTAACACGAACAGATGCTAAGGGAGTCTGAGATGTGAACCTTTAGAGCTAATGCTTTGATTCTTCACTATGATTTCTGTGGGGGAAGTCAAGATTTTGGAAACTGTCAGCTTCCTCACACATTTCTTTGTAGTAATTCTGTCATGGGGAAAAATTAAATTTTGAGCTTTCCAGCAGTCAGCACTCTCTTCCTAAAGGAAATAGCATCAAAGGTAGAAAGATCGTCATTTGCCCTGCAAGTGATGTCTTTGCTATGAGCAAGCTTCTGATTTGTACCATTTCTTACACTTTACTAAGGCGCTACTGAAACAGCAATGCCATGGGAAAGCAGAAAGCAGAACGTACTGTCCACGAGTAACTATGTGAAAACAAAATTCTCCAGCTGTCTTGTTGCTAAGACTGATTCTTTGGTTGCTAAGGGAAATGTGGCTCCTTTCAAAGTGATTCATATATTGTTAGATAAGGAAGTCTTGTGGACAACAGTCATCAAGGTAAATTCAAATGACTCTCCACAGTCAGGGATAAAAGGAGAAGTGGGAAAGAGATTTTAATGGCCCTTGATAGTGCATGGAAGAAATCCCTCAACTTGGCAATCAGGTGAAAAACATGATTCTAATCTAGAGGTTACCCTGTTGTATATATTTCTGAGGTTTTGCTGACATTGGATACTTTCTTATGTTACTAACTTAGTAGGATCTGCTTTGCTAATGCAAATGCAAAGAAACACCTAGGGGCGATATCATTACAGCTTTTACTACCTGTGCTACATTTGGAGGTCAGTTGCTGTGAGAATTCAAATAAATAATAAGGAAAAACAGATTCAGACAACTCACTCTCGAAGGCTAACAACATTTTAAAAACAAGGATTTCTCCTTGTGCCAGAAAAGGCAAAGCAGTGAAAGTGAAAAAATGTTACCTTAGAAGCTGTGGCTGTGTGTATCACTAGGTGGGGGGTTTGGTGTTTTCATAGTAAAAAAAAACCCCAACCCAACCCTGTATTTATGTCCCCTGGAGGAATGAAAAGAAGAAAATTCTCAAGGATCAGCTCCAGCCCATTCATACCATCTCCACAGAAGGATGTGATAAAGGAAACCGGCACTATTGATCTGGCAAAAGCATCTCTCAGAGAGGTCCCCGAGAAGGAGGCAAAGCTTGGACAGCTGACTCCATCACCCAGCATTAACCCCTTGACAAGAATTACAGGTGTTTGGCTTGTAGGTTATAGGTATAGAAGGGTTATGGGTGGGTTGGACAACAGCAAGGATATGTCTGGGAATACTCCATGTCTTACGGAGTCCCAAGCAGTAGGGAACCCACTAGCAAACTGCTCCCATGGAACTAGCTTAAAGCAGTCTCAGATGACTATAAATCATATCCAGAATTGGTTTAGCCACGCTTCCCAGTGGTCTTTTGAAATAGCCTATGAAAGACAAGATTTTTCAAAGTCAAATTTTAAAACTTCTCCCAAAGTTTTTCATTAAAAGAAACTGTGTGGTCTGTGTGCATGAAATTGGGATACCCAGACAGCTCACACAGTCACCATGTATGCTTCCAAATGCTGGTATGCTGTGGAAAGAAGTATAAAATCAAAATTTGGGAAGTACAGTTTCAAAGGAAAATTACTGAACTGGAGGTGATAGACTTATAAGCTTGCCCTGTGGCAAGCATCTATTTATTGTACAGTTGCTTTACCACATGCTCTGTGATACTCTTGAACCAAAACCACATCCGGACTACTTGACCTTAAAGTAATTTCATTCTTACTAGATACGGTAACACACTGAATGTAAATGTAAGTAAGAGTAGCAAAGAACTTCATGCTCCTCCAGACCCTTTGTGTAGCCTTAATTCACATTGATACCAATCTTACTTGGGATGGTGTCACACCATAAGCATTTCATCATATCATTTCAAAAGCAAACCCTGGTTCTTGCACAGAGTAGTCAGCGTTCTGGCTTGAGCCAAGAGAAGCCACTGCTTGCTTTAATTTAACTTTCCATCTTTCTGTAACAACTATTGCTATAGCATTCTGTCTACCTTTCTCATGCTGGTAGACATACTTTTTTTTTTCCCCAGACAGGTTTCCATTACTATTTTTTGCACTTGCTTTCAAATACTTAATAGCCATTTTTTAACCCATCCCCTTCATTTCCATTTTTAGTTTCCTGCAATTCCCTCTTTTTCACAATTTCCTTGCTAACTTATTTCAATTCTCTTCATCACTTTATCATCATATTGCCAGCAAGTACTATCAGCATTCAGGTTTCACTTCTTTGTGTCTGTATCTTTTATTTATCTTCTAATATATTTGACCAATACATTCAACTAGACAAGACTGCTTTCATTGGCCCTTGAGCTTATTCCTTCCAGTTAATGTTTATTGACTTTCTTTGACTCAGTCATCCCTCATTCATTGCATTTGCACTTCATGTCTTCTTTCGGTGCTAGCCTTTACTATCGCATTGCAGCCCTGAGTGCAAAATATACAACAAAGCCACTTTATGTCTTTCCATTTCAATAAGCTGGCAAGATAACGTACAGAGTGTTGTTTAGGATAGCTTTTATTTTGTGGAGCTGTTAAGTAGTATTTATTCTGTGATCAGAAATCCCCATGTAGCTAGCGGGTGCTGATTTTGTATGAACACTTGGGCTGTTTTCATTTTTTTTAAAATGTTTTATTTTACCAGGCCAGGTCTCTGTACCGAGAGCTTTCTTATCTACTGTTTTGTCAAGCTGTCCTATCGGAAATGCTATCATACTACTAAAGGGAGCTTCCCAGATATAAATATAGAAACAAAGATAAATTGTTTGACCTTGTCAAAACTCTCAATGTGGTGAAGAGAAAGAGGGTGGAGAGGAAAGGCCATCAACAACAACAAAGAGACTACCTAACACTGAGACTGAAATTTCCAGGTGGAAATTCGTCACGGTTTTCCCAAGGGAACCAAAGGGTGAAAGGTCTAGGGAGGTAAAAGGGAAAAGGGAGGAGACAAAATCAGTGGAAAGTTGTTTGAGAGTTACTTGTAAATTAGAGCGGTCTCAGATGCTTGCATCTTACTGAGCAAGCAACAGGAGAGGAAGGTAAGCTGGTGTTTCTAGTAGTCCTATACCGAAAAATGTGGTGGCATCCTCAGGATCTTGACTTTTCATTAAAATACTGCCCTTTCAGAGGTGCTTTATCTATTGCAGAGAGTGTTCTAGATACCCTGGTCATAGTGCGGTGGTAGGGAAAAATGTTTTCAAAATGCAAATAGTTGCATTTGCAGCTGCATAGTTAACATCGTTATTGATCTGTTTTTCTGAGAACTTGTAATCTTCCCTTGGGCTGCTTTTTATCTGGGCGCTCATCTCTTCCTTCTCATAACCCTCTGGCCACTCTCATCCTCCCTTTCCTGACTCTTTTTTTTCAAATAGGCCCAAATAGGAGTTGCCATTTATTCTGTTCTCTCAGTATGGCTCCAGGGCATGTAAACAAATTAAATTTTGTAGAAGACAAAGGGAGTCATTTATAGTACATAACAGTGGTGTTTTGTTTTGGTTTTCAATTACATAAATCAATTAAATCACATTAGAAATCCTTTTCCTTACAAACGTCAGTTTTCAACTCAAAGCCATTTAAATGTTTGTTTTAGTGTGAAGCACGTGCCTCATGCATAGTCACAAAGTGACCTACACTGTAGTATAACACAGTAAAGTAATATGTAAACACAGATTCTATATAATACGAATGTTCTGTTGACACCTCAGACGTCTCTCTGCGATGTTCACACAACTGTTTGAAATGCTTAGTAACAGCATTTCTACTTAGGAAGGGGCACACATGGAAAAGAAAAGCAGAGCCAGACACAATCGGAAGGAGAAATGCTGCCTGGCATCACGGTGTGCTGTCGACACGTCCAGTGCACGGCGGCTGTGAGATCCCAGGCTGGGAGCTCGCTAACTGTGAGTAGCCAAATGATGCTGACAAAATTTCTAGACCTAGCAGCTCTCTTGCTAGCACTGCAATAGTTTAGCACCATTTTAGAGGTAACAAAGTGTTTATTAAACTAGTGAGTGCTAGCACATATTATATATATTTAAAAATGCAGTGCTTGTACGTTTCCTTTCTGAGTGAAAAGGCAACTGCAGAACGTCCTTCCCCAGCACGCCTTCCTTGCTTGCTACTGTTTAAATTGGAAAAAAATTATTCTTCAGACTCCCTGATTAGATTTGAGTCACCTGTCACAAGAGCATACTTTGAGAACCCTGTAGTAGCTAATTTAACGCTAAGGTTCAGCATTTTGAGTCTTGGTGCTTTCAGCATTAAGGCTGTGTCAGGGAGTAGATTGAACACAAAACTACTGTAAAACTGGGCTGAAATTTTTCTCTGGTAAGTTTGGAGCAGGAGGTAGCCCATGTTCAATGAAGCAGAATTCACCTGCCTATACCCCATCAGCTTTAGCAAATCTTCTAATTGAAGAGGAAAATTTTGTTGACATCTTTGAAAGTCAGAATATTTTCCTCTTCTTTGCAACAATAGTTCTCTGTCTTTCAATGGTAATTTAACAGGAATAAACAGTAGTGTCCCAAAGGACGCCTATGCCTAGAGACAAAGAGTATCTCTTATCTTAAAGGTAGAAAGTCCTTGTTTAAATTAACTGAAGAGCTACTAGGATATTAAGAGAACTGAGGAAAACACTGCAGATATTGGTATTGGACTGGGAATAGTAAACAACTTTATTTCAAACCATTTCAAATCTGTGCATTGGCTAAAAGCATTTATCTTACCACAGCCCTAGGGATTTACCAAGTATAAAATCACAACCTCCACAGTAGTGTCTGTCATATCCTCACTAAAAATACAATAGCTGTAAGCTTCATAAAAGCATTATAGGATCCGCTTTTGAAGCCACTGAGAATTTTTCCAATACTAAGGATTTTGGGATGTTATCTGAATGAAAGACAAAATAGAAATTAAGGTTATAAAAATATTAAAAAGTCAGCCAGTACACTGGAGAAGCACATAATGTGACTGCCTCTGGGGATCCTTTAAAAATCCAAAATGTTTCCAGCATTAACAAGGAACAGGAAAGATTGGTCTGATACACAAGAGGCCCCTAATCCTCAGTAAAGAATGAAAGATACTCCTGCGTAACTTGGTTTTGTTTTTAGAAACTTCACTTTAGCATGTGTGAAATTGTAGTATCAAAGCACCACTGAAAATAATTAACACAGAAACTACAACTAACATCTGCATTAGTTTCTCTATCATAATTTAGAAATCCAAGAAACAGATTAACTTTTTCAAAAAGAAAAAGTAATTTTGGTAGTAAGTAAGACTGCCTGTGACCTTCTCCTTGAAAGCAATGCATTTAACTATCTAAATAATTTATGCCCTATGAAAAGAGGAGTAATATCTAAAGAATTTAAAAATTCTGGTCTACAGAATGTCTTTTATCACAGCAGCTCTGGAAACCCTGGGGATGAATTAGAGTAGACTCATGTTTCACATAGAGACAGTTCCCAACCTGAAAAATAAATCTTGGATTCTGATTTTGTACAAGAATTACCTAAAGGGTGAGATCAACAATTGACCAAGACAAGTACCCTGCTTCTGACTGCTCTCAGTCTCAGATCCTTTAGTGTAAAATCACCAAAACCACTATGGCGGAAATAGTGAAATGTGCTCTCTGTTGTAGGAGCACATAACCCACGAACTGTGGATTGCTGGTCATCCATACAGCGTCAGATTGTAGTCTCCAAAATGAAAGCAACTTTTCCTTCTTTTAATAAAACCGTATTCATACATGATCAGATGCAAGAAAGCAAACAATCAAAATGAAGGTGAAATAGAAGTAATAAGGTAACAATGACTTACAATATTTTTTCCTCACTCTACTTGTTGACAGTCTGCTTGTACATTGAAGTATAAGCATTGATATCTTTTGCAGTGTTTTTACTTTGCCCTTCAGAAATCTAGCTGCTTGCACCTCCCATACAGTTAATCTTCTTTAAGTTTTCTACATTTGTAGCTTACTTAACATATAGATACACTCATGACCATCCTATATACCTAAGTCTGTGAATGCTTGTGCATACATATAACATGCATTCAACTGATCTTGCATGCATATTGATCACACATATTAGGAAATTTCTTGGCTTTTACTTCTCTGACAAAGTATCTTTCCTTTGTTCAGAGAAAGATTTTGAAAAATTGTAAAAATTAAAGACTGAAAATAACGCAGAGGCATTTTTTCTCCTGTTCTTTTGGATGAAGAAGGAAATGTCATCTGAAATTTATTAATTTCCTCTACAGGGAAGACTTTGCCAAAATGCATGAAGGAAGGAAAACAATCTGACATATGTACTACTTGTGCCAAAGTCCTCAGATCAATTACTGTAGAGAAAATTAAAGCCTTGAGATAACTACTCCCAAAAAGCTGAGCCTCAGGCACTGAGGTGCTACCCCACTTCAGATCTTCCAGGTCAAAATTTGTCCTTTTTTCTTGCTGGTCAGTAATGGAGAGGCAGCTATAAGGTGAGACTAAAAGGGACTCGTGCAGCCCTTAACCATAAAAGACTGTGCTGACATTCTGCTTCCACAAGGACCTGTTGTGAAAGCAGTGAATTTCATGTGCATGACACAGAGAATATGTACAGACGAGAACCTAGACTGACACACTCACAAACACTAACTTAAATATTGGATTTTATACTTTATACCAAGCTTGTACATCAAGAGTGTAGGAATTGTTAATACCTAACTGCAGCAAGTTTCAGTCACAGAGAAATTGACACTGTAAGGTGAACGCGACATTATCAGTTTGACAAATGTTCATATGATTATTACTTACACTGTAGTAAATTTTAGAGATTCCTACGGAGAAAGAAGGTCTGCTCTGTCACAGGGGCTTGTTGTAAAGATGTGTGAGACAGCTCATTTCCTACAGAGATTATTGTCTAGCTGGACAGGGCAAAAGGAGCGGATAGGAAGGAAAGAGGCAAAAAGTTGTTTAAAGTAATTCTTCAGGTCGGTTGAACAGTTGAGAAACCATTAAGAGCCAGTTTGCCACCATGTCCCCTAGGTGCTGTTGCTCAGCTGGTGGCCGTAGCTCAGCAGCAAGGGCACCCCGCACCGAGGGGAAGGCTGCAGGCTGTGAACCCTCCTGCTCACCGCAGACCCACCGCCTCTCCCCTGGTTTCGCGGACGGGATGGACAGGGAGAGGTGGGCTAGGCTGGACACCCGGCGGGACGAGGGAAGCTTCCTTGTGGGAAGCTGTACGAGAGCAGACAGCTTCCTCAGAGCCACGGATAAGTCTCGGTATTAATCATATTACTGTGGTGTCTAAAAATGCCTGACTGTTTGGAGACACCCTGCAGGGGACTGTGGCAATGTTCTACACTAATAAAAATAGTTTTAAACTTTTAAGTCCAACTGCCCTACAAGTCCTCAATGTGAGAGAAATGCACAACTGCAAGTTTTCAGTTTTCTGAACTTCTGCTGCGAGAATAGATTTTTTTTAAAAAATCTTTTCCTCTTTTGGGGCAGAAGGCCAAAAAATTAAAGCCACGTGAATGAAGTTCAAGAAACAGTTTTGTTAAGTATCTTAAATTTTATATCTGGAAGCTATATCTGTGCAACTGGAATTCTGCATTACAAAATAGCATTACATAGCAAAATGACCGTTATAACGTTTTGGTTATCTTTAACATTCACCTTTTGCAACTAGTGAATTAATCCCACCCGTGCCCAGATGTAAAACAGGAGTAATTTCTTCAGTTTTCTTCCTCGGGAGAAATATATAATCAGGATGGTGAAAATATTCTCTGAACTTTTATAGTATAACCGAATCACAATCAATCAGAAACAGAGGTATATGAAAGAGAAAGCTTCCTGTATAGATTTGACTATACTGCTGTCAAACAATAAATAAAAATAAGAGGCTTAAAGGAACAAAATACTTAGAATTAATTATGCATCAGATATTGAGGAATTTAATCTTGAAAATTAACATAAACTTGCTTTGAATATACGAATCATTGCACAGACCGAAAATGGAACAGACTGAAAGACTACAAACAGTGGTAGAAGACAACAGGAGGAGGTTAAAGGGAATGTTAATTCAGTCTCTATTAAACACTTCTTTTTTACGTTTTCTTCATTGTTAGAAGGGTGGGAGATTTATTTTTTTGCTACTTTAAAACATGACCTGAAATCCACTGCTTATGTCTGCTGACCTAGCGTGCTGGCAAAGCTGCAGTAAGTCAGTCTTATCCTACAGTTCGCACTGCTGACACTGGTGCCAAGACGAGCACAATTGAATGGTTGGAACTGATCAAACTTCTAGGAAAAGAAGAATACTGTACTATAGGCGGGTGAAATGCTTTTCTGCTTCAGCTGGTCTGGCTTGGCAATTTTGTTTGAAATGAGAGTAGAAGAAACACATCTTGATTAGAACCACAGGCCCAGATGGCTGCACAACATGAGTGGAGCTGGGCAGAAAGGCAGACTGATTCTCCACTTTCCACCCAGACCTGCTGCTTTGCAGATTCCACGTCTTCCATGGGAAGCCACGTTCTTAGGGAAAACTACTTATACTACTAAATGAAAATTGATTCTGTTCTGAATGAGGTTCTACAATACTGCTTGCCAGTATGTTTTCATTTATATTTTATTCCCAGCAGTGAAAAATTCCTAAATCTTAATTGAGTACAAGACTGCCAAGGTGTGAGGTGCTTTGAGGATTATTTGTTTTTTGAAGTACCTCCCCAGTAAACGTTGCTCCTGGGTTGAGAGCCTTATTCCTCCAGTGAGCTGTAAATCGCAGTCCTTGGCAGAAAGGAGCCTGTCACAAACAGACACGTGTCTTAGCTGTATACGTATTTTCTGATTAGAGACGCATTCCTGAATGAGGCTCTCCAAGTGAATGAATGAAAATGTTCTTGCAAAAAGACCGTTTTCATCATTTATTTGGAAAACAACTGGTGCAGTAGGGCCCCCGCCACAACAACAGTGAAATGAACCTGTTACTTAACCTGGACTAAAATATTAGGTCTAGCTTCTGTAAACATGCCAGATTAAGCACAGGCACTTCAACAGTGCTACTAATGTGCTTATCTTTAAGAACATTATATACAGAGTATTCAAACCACTGTTAAACAGAAAGAGAGAATCATATTTGCAACAATTATAACAGATACCAGAAACTATTTCATCAGCTGATAGAAATTACTGCCGCTTTAATATCCGTTTAAAAATAACATTGTTATAAGTAAGTCTGAAAACTACATTAATTGAAAGATTTGATAAAGTGTTTATCAATTTAATTATTCACGTGTTACGTAAAGCTAGCATAATGTGCTTTGCCCATTTCATTGACTCCATCACCCAGTAAGAAAGTGATTCGGATGGCTAAATGTAGGTTTCCAATGTCATTTTAGCGTCTGAAGTATCGTCTGGGGTTGTCAGGTATGACTTAAGACCTACAGGACCCTTGGACATTTCTAGGGTACAGCTGGGGGCCAGCCAGGATACCCTTGAAAGCTGAAAGTGGTCCTAGAAACTTATGTCTGGAGGCTGAATTGCTTCCTAAGTCACTTCCAGTTGTTATTTGAATTGATCTTGTGCATATCACTGACAGAGCAAAAACTTTTATAAAAATGGAGTGGTAAATCACAAAATCCAGCAGTCACATTTGTGCAATTTTCCAATTGTTTATCACTAATGTAGTCATAGACCAAACAGTCTTTTGTACAATTTTTCACCCCTCTGTCTAAAAATGCGTCACACGAGGTCGTGATGAGTTGTACCTGGCTGAAGCTCCCACTTTGTGTATCTACTTTGTACTTCATAAATGACCACCAGTTGGTGGTGTATGTATGTAATACCTTTATTGTTTATGTAGATACAAAATTAGCTGCAGGCCTGACATGGAACAGGTGTACAATTATCTCAACGAATTACTTAGACCTGACTGCAGTATTCAAAATTTTTACAGAACTGCTCTGGCATCTGAAGTCCCCACAGTAAAGCTACCTGAATGTCCCCAGCTCTTCTTCAGAACTCAGCTTCCCAGAATTACCTTTGTGTCCTCAAACAAAGTTTTCAGTCTCTTTTTTTAAAGAACCAATTTCTTACTCCTGTTAATCAGACACAACAAGGGAATAAAAGGGACAAATAATAGTGCCTGCTGAAATTGTAGCTATATCTCATGGCTCCTACATGAAGTAGAATTGTCATGTGTAAAGGACACAAGGAAATGTGAAACCTGATTATAACTTTTTTTCTAAGTACCTATTAAAAAAATACATAATTCTTTTGAGGCCCCAATTTGATTCTTCAGCTGGCAAGAACATCAGTGACAAAACCAAAAATATTTGAAATCAATACATTTCTCCTCTTTGTTTGCTATTGCAAAAATGAAACAAAACCTAAATGGCTACCTGCATCCTCAGGTGGGAGAGACCTACTTTCAACTCGCTGCTTCAATGAATATTTAGTCATTCCTACAAAGTGGAAAACCTTCAAATGGGAAGACTGCAGGAGGGAAGAGAGTATCCCGGGAGTAATGAATAGCCTGTTGCTCAGACCATGTGACTACGAGATCTGAGGCTGGTACTTGTTGTTTTAAAAGCTTTGGTTTCAAAAAACTCCTGGCCCTGTTTAATTGCATCTCCTTGGGAGTAATTCCCAAAGAATCTATATATTTTGATCTCAGGTGATTTTGGCAGTTGTGCACACCCCACAGATCTTTTGTTGTATACTTTACTAAATAATCCCCACTTTCTTTTTGGGTTAAAGTTTGAGGGGGTTTTGTTTTGGTTTGTTTTCCCCATTCCTTTGCCCTTAGTAGTGAAGATGAGGGAAAAATACTTTAATTCTTTTTTTTTTAAAAAAAAAAACATAATAATGTAGCCTTGAATGATGGGTCCTTTACAAAGAACTACATTCCTTTATCTTATTTTCTGGTATCTCTGTCTGTAGCTTTCTTCCCATGGAGGCTCTGGAGGAGTTCAGGTCCATGTATCCATCACAAAGCTCAGGATGAGCGAGGACTGCTGTGTGAAGTTAACTGCCCAGGAGCGCCAGCGTATCTTTCAGGGCTCCAGGCGAGCCTCCAAGCAGCTGTCCACCAGCTGCTGCATTTCATACTTGTTTTTCTAAACTTGGCTTCAGTGGCAACTGCTGATTCAGCAGTTCAGCCAATGACTGTGAGTTGCAAATACAGTAGGTACGTAGTAAAACTGTGGAGGAAGGTATGTGAGGCATTTAACATTTTTAGGGTTTGGTTGTTTTTTTCTTTTTAGAATTTTTGTCTGTTGAAAAACCAGAGGAGTCCTTCTCTTTAGTCAATTGCGGTATTAGCTGTAACTCATTACCTGGGGTCGCATTCTGAAACGTCTCTGATGATTAGACCTCATAGGAAGAGTAAACAGTTGATATTAAGTGAAACCCCCAGTTACTTGAAGGATGTGAGAAGATAAAAGGGTGAAATCTGGGTAGAAAGTGAATTTCCATCCTAAATGATAAAGCCAAATGAGGTTAGCCTGATACCACCTGCTGGAAGGTGCATTCATGACTTTTTCCCCCCACCATCTCACAGTCACTAGTACAAAGCAACAATATGCCAGATAGTTATAAATATCAGATCCCAGTCATCTGTACTTGGTGCTATTTTAAACTCTTCCACGTGAGAAAAATGGTTAAAAATAAAAATACAGCCTTTTTATTCTTCTCTAAATGTTCTGTTCAGTTCTTCACGCTCAAAGAGAATCACAGACCCGTCTATAAATATCTAACCCAGATCTACAATTGCTTGTTAAAAAGAGGGTGTTTGATAGAAAATTGAATGAAATACAAAACGTCTTTTATTATATTTTTATTACAGACCAGATGTGGCCTCTCAATTTACCCTCTATCATTTGGAGATGTACATTCACCAAGAACATTGCATGTGTGCATATAAATATTTTGATGTTGTCATGGTATAATAAAGGGTAATTGATTAGAAAAATCCCTATGGGATTTTCCACTTAAGAGCACATTTCTGTTTCAGCACTATTGTCTTCAAACAAAACACGTATGAATGCATCTATTTTGATTGATCCCAAAGAGAAAGCAACACTAAACAGGCAAGGATTTGGCTTTTGGTCAATAAAGAGCGCTGGCAAGTTGAGTGTGCAGTTAAGGGTTCCCATAAGCTGCGTATTAGATGTTCCACCTCAACACTCAAAGGCTGCTCCCTTCCGATTAAACCGGTGACCTGCCTGACGTGGAAGATGGAGCAGGAATCCAGTCGGATCATCACAGTTCTCTCAAATTACTGTTTACTATTTCGAGGCAAAAAAAGTAATGCAAACTATTCACGTTCAATATGTATTTGTGTGTTTTCAATCTATCCATATACAAAGAACAACATTTAGAGTGCTGAGCTAAAGAACTGGGTTTGTATGCCATTTGACTTTAATCACCTGTATATGCTATTTTGAGACATATATTTCTCTTTAAACTCCTGTGGGAGCTTAGCTACATGTAGTGCAATAAGTGCATGCTGAAAGGCCCTAATTGAGAAATTCTGGATGCAGGATAAGGCGAGACTGAAGAAAACTTAGACATTTCTGCTGATTTATTGTTCAGATTAGTTGGGTTTTAACTCTGCCATTAATCAACCGCAAGCTCCCATACTGTGGCGCTGAAATAATAACACCTAAACTTTCTCAGAGAAAGACCTGTTCCATTACTCACGTACTGCGTGCTCGTAATTCCTTCACTGACAAAATTTGATCTACAGTTAGATGTCTCCCTCAAAACTGCAAGAAAGAGCATTTTGTTATATCAACTGAAAATACCTAAAAGTGATGAAATCTGTAAAGAGCGTGTGAACGATGATCTTCCTACCCAGGATGATGGTAGCTGATGCTGTTATTTCTGCCAAAGTTGGTTAATGTGTGGAAGATGCTTTTTCTCACATCTAAAGTACTATACTGAAGCTACATGTAATGTGACAGTTTCTATAGTAACTACTTGTCCTTTATGGAATAGCAGATTAAACCTGTACACCTTGTTATTGTTCTTTTATCCTATTATCTAGACTACTCAGTTACCACAGATACAATTTTTTATTCCATTCCCTTGCCAACATAACTATATCAGGGATTTATGCAATTGCAAGAGTACATTTGAAAAACAAAACACCATTAGAATTTTAAAATTGACCAATATCTGATCTAGAAATGCACCAAAAGACATATGTGCATATACATTGAAAGCTAAAATTTCAAAATAAAACTGTAGATATTATAATTCTTATTAAAGCTGGGCAGATTTGTGATTTGAATATTATCATTTTGCTGGGAGAACAATGCAAGTTATGTATGTGACATTTCTTTTTTAAATGCTAGGAGTTTACCAGAACAACTTTGCCAGCCTAGATGTACTGGCAAACTCTTCTAGTGTGAACAAGACCTAAGGTTCATTACTTATAGGAAAATTTCCCTCACATGGCATACTGATTCATGGCTCTTACTTCTGTGCAAGCAAAATAATGATGCTACATTGTGTTTTACACTAAAACATTTCATTATTATAATTCATCGATGCTACAGCTCTGCTGATAATATCAGTACTGGGAGTGATGTTATTCACAGGAATGAGGTGCTTTCTGCACTGTATTATGTTGGCCTTATTGTGGGGAAAAATGCCTGCATTCCGCCTATGCCTGCAAGTCTCTATTGCTGTCTCCAGCAGAAGTGTATCACTAACAAATTCTGTGTATAAAATTAGCAGTGTAGGGAGAAATCACAGCTACTTGATCAGGGCTGCAGGTTCAACAACGCAACTGGTATTGTAGTATGGCCAAAAGGAAAAATGCACTAGAAAAAACGTAAAATATACATAGGGTAAATCCAGTAATGAGCTAAAAAGAAAAAGATACTCATCATTACTTAAAAAAAGGTGTAGTAAATTACCCATTCACAAATGCAACAGACAGGAAAAGAGAAAGGCAGAAAGGGAAAAGCAGAAGAAAATATATGCACAGGACCAGGAGCAACTGGGAGATGGAAAAAGTGGAACGCAAAGAGTAGATAAATTCCATGCAACTGAATAAACTCTTCTCTCTTTACCCTTGATTGCATCATTCTAACGTGACTGGTTCCCTCTACTTCATCGATCCCCTAAAATATGCACTGCGGAATTAATCATAAAAATCACGATCCTGACGGAGCCCCGAACTGCACTACTGCAGAAAACATGGACCCGCGAAATAAACCCGAGCAGAGAAAGGGATGTGGGCAAGCAGGCACAGCCCGTCCTACAAGGGAAGGCAGCACGTCCCTGCACGCACATCATGCAATGCGGGAGCGCAACGCAGCGTGCAAGACGAGGGGGGAAAAAAACCAACCCCAAACCGCAAACCCACTCGCCACCATCGAGCTCTTTACGCGCCACGGAGCCTCCGCGGCAGCGGGGCGG
>VYXH01006312.1:61944-78703 GCA_013397275.1 Burhinus bistriatus | reverse complement strand
TCTCCCTAGATGGGTATCTCGTGTGCACATATTATCCCTAATATGGCTTAATAATGGCACTGTTCATGCGGTCGCTGTTAGAAATGTTCTTAAATTCTCAGAAACTACTTATATAGTAAAAGATGGGTCTGAAGTAATAGCATTTTTTCTTTTACACGATTATGGTAGATAGGCTGAGGTTGTAGGACCACTTCATAAACCTTTGTTGGATTTTTTTAAGNAAAGCCCCAACCCCCCCCCCCCCCCCCCGCTTTATTTTGCATTGGCTTCAGGACTATGCTTATGAAACAAAAAACTGCTGCAGGTATTTCAAGAGATGGTGTGGCTATGCAGGTCTGTGAAAAACAGGACCTAGCAGAGCACTAAGTATTGCAGTACACAAGAACAATATTTTCTTGCTCTCTTCTCTTTTCATGGTAGATTCTTTTAATTGGAAAAAGTATGCTGTTAAACAGACATGGTTGTTTTCATTACTCAAAATATTCCCAATGTTTAATGCATGCAGGTGGATTGCAAATGTATCATGACTATTTCTCAATTAATGTTAGTCTATTAACTAAAATATTTGTCTGCTTTGACATTTTTTTAGATAGTAAACTAACTCTGGTTCTGTGCAGCTGCATTTCAATTTCTTCATTGAAACACTTCGTAGAATAAAGTTGCTTTATCAGATTTGTCCTGGTGAAACTCCATGGACATTGGCCACATTTGACTGGTAAAGTAAACCAGGTTTTACTGCATGTGATCAATGATGAAAGACTAACGTTATATTCTTCATGGTTTCAGGATGTGAATAACATTCACCATGCGTATAGCAGATAGATGGAAATCCAGATCTTATTTTCAAAAAGGAAATTTGTGCATAATGTAATTTTTAAACCATGTTTCTGTATTTCACACTTAAGGAAGCTTCTCTTTACTGTTGTTATTCACAAAATCTGTAATACCAAAGCATAAAAAATTGTTCAGTTAAGCCCAAGACAGGTTATGAGTAAATCTGTATGCAAGGAAGATATGACTACCTTCATACCTTTAATTTATGCTATGTTTATCATTAGTAACATATATAACTCCTGGTCAGGCAATAGCAGAAGAGGGTTAGCGTCTGTCGTAAAGCCTTTTGTACTCAAATATAATGGGGCAGAAGTATGGGGGACGGGGGGCAGTATGTTGCAATTAGGGCTTTTATTTCATCTTTAAGAAAGAAGTAGAGTTTTTATTGCATTTTTTTAACCTGCCAACTGATTTCCTCTTTTCATGATGTGCACAAGACAGAGAGTAGCAGTCCTTTCAAATGATGTCATATTTTTGGTAACATAAAGTGAAACTAAACGTATCAGAGATACAGCATGATGGTACTATGGCATTGTGAAAGCTATGAAGAAGTGAACTAAAAATAGAAAATACCAGGGAATTTCTGGTCGAACCTTTGTCATCACAAAGAGATAAATAGTGTTGGTATTAATCAGGGATGTCAGTGACCCTGATCTATATTCTTGCTCCCAGTCAGGGAACAAAAGTTGTTAAGATACAGGAAATCTGGATTCAGGGGAGTGACAAAACACTGATTGCTGCTCTTGGCTAGGTCTCTCCTTAATTTTATGTGAAACTCTTTGAAAAAATGTCTGTTTTATCCTCATATAGAACAAAATAAACATCTCAGCCTTGAAACCTTTTCATAGGAATGATATGTTTATATTCTAACCTGCCCAGTCATTTGGGCCTTGTGATTACTTTCAAACTCTCTCTGGGACAGCATCTCCTATCCTAAGGGCGCAGAAGTTAGAGCGTATTTTATTGTTTCTTACATCTTTCTCCTTCAGCAGTGCAGGCCAGTGTCCTAGATGGTTTCCACATCTCTTTGCAGACCTTCCCCACTCATTTACTAGTCTGGACAGCCGTTCAGTAAACTAGACGTAATGGTCAGTTTATGTCTGGGGAAAAAAAAAAAGGGCAGAAATGCCTACCCCCTTTACCATTATTCCCAATTACAGTCTGTATAAAGTGCTTCATCTGACAAACTCATTTCATATCCCCTAGGTGGCAGGCAGCAAAAGCCGAAAATGAGACCCTGTGTTACCAGAATTTTAGGCAACTAAACAAATTTAAATGAAAAAAGTACTTAATGGTAGTTGGGCTTATCACACTAATGCAAATATCCTGGGTCACTGGGGGTGAATTGTAATGTCTTAACAGTAAAAGCTCTGTGAAAATCCTAACCTGAACAAAGCTCAGTTCAATGGCAAAACTCAGCCAAGTGTTTTCAGGAAGATTTCCTCAGGTCCAAAGCTCTTTCGCTCTGCCCTGACAGCATACATGGTAACGTTGACGCAACCTGCCCGTGCACTGTATTTTTCGCTGTTTAGCATCCATTAAGTCTGGTAACTGGAAAAAAGAGTGATACCAGTTAACAACTGTTCACTGTGGGAGAATCTCAAAATTAGGTTCTGGGAGACTTTTTGTTGGCTTTGAACCAAACTTATTAACCCTTCCTAAAAATATTTTCCACTTCAGCTCTAAAGCATTTTGAACTGTTTCTCAGTTTGTAAGAAAAGATATGTCTTTGAGATGTACTTTTTGTATTTGACCAATTTCTAGCATGACAATTCTTTTTTTTAACCAAAATTTTCCTATTCTGATCTTAACTTTCCACCTTCCTTAAATTATAGCAAATGCTTTGCAAGATTGGAGAAGAATGGAGTCAAGGTTATATTAGGTGTATCTCTTTTTTCCTTTTGTTTTTTTTCCTCATTTTTGCCTTGGAAACCTCTAACAACATTACCATGTCGTGGCCTGACCTGATTTAAGAGTGAGGTAGAGAGCAAATTTCTTAAGCAGCTTCTTTTCAAAGAATCTGAGCCATGTGCATAGAAACCACTCCACTGAACTACCCAGTTTCTTCCCAAAAGTGAGTATTTCCATTCAAAAAAGAGAACTTGAAAAACAATCTTGAACATTACTAGCTAACATTCTTATAGGGATAAATACCAGACGTGGAGTAGGGAATTTCTCTTACCTTTGATGGTCCTTGCTATATACATGCAGATGTTTAACTCAGTGGCAGTCCATGTAACCCATCATTAAATAGTTCTGGGGTCTCACTGGATTTTTATGGTTTCATAAAGTATCTAATTAAGTCTCTGTTTTGTTGTTTGTTCTTTTTTAATGTAAATCTGCACCTCTCTATTCAATAAGAAAAAAATGGAACACAAAGAAGTGTAGAGTTCAGAAATGACAGCAGCTATTTAAAACTACAGGATGATAGTTTCGTAAATGAATGTGACAGTGGGAACATCATTATATAAAGACCTTCAAAATTTTATTTTCTTATTTCATTTTTATTGGCAAAGAAAAAAATGAGATTAATATCTTCTACATATAAAATCGTACTGCTCTGAGTGCATCTCTTTACATGAGGAGATTTAACTAAAACTTGTGTCTTCAATTTTGAAGGAGGCTTAGTGGTAAAGTATGGCCTTTTATAGGCTTACCATGGAGCATGTACTACTGCATAGAACCACAGGAAGAAAAGTTTATACGACACTTTGAAAATGTAGGGAAAAAAGTAATATTAAAAGTTGCTTTAATGTTTGTCAGGGTAAACTTGTGATCTTGTCAGTGTGGTAGTTGTACTCTATATATGGATGTGAGAAAAAATTGAGAGGTTTGGTTAAAAGAGCCACAGAAAAACATTTCAGTTACTTAACGAAACCACACAGAAGAGACTTTAACAATCTAGCAATTTACTCTGTAGTGTGAGCTCCTACTTGGGAGTAACTGGTAACAGGAGAACCTGTATTACTTGCAACTTGCAGTCTTTATTTGGAAATCACAGTTAATGTTCTAAAAGCATGATATTAAAGTACGGTGTTCCCACCTCTCTTAACAGCCTGAAATTTGTACTTTCAAATACAACGATTGAGACAAACTCAGCATTCGAAGCTGCAGTCACCCTAAAACATACTCAACTTAAAAACAAGGTCAAGCCACGTCAGAGATGGTATCTGCTCCTGTTTTGACTACGTACTACAGCACATTTTCTCTTTCCTCCATTCTTGTGAGAAAAGAGACAGAGACTACTATCCAGCTTCTGCAAGGAACAAGGTATCTGGTTAAATCTAAGCAGATGAATAGTGTCCACTGAAACCAGTGGGACTACTTGATAGCTGAAAATGAGTAAGTAATTTACTTTTTTTTCTATTAAACATATTGTCTATTTCTTGATATTTATTATGCTTAAATCAGAGTACTTTCTCTTAGGTAAGTATCAAAGCAATCACTACAGGAAAACTAAATAAAATTTGGAATTAAATTTTATAACAACATCTTATTATGGGATAGTTCAAATGTTCCTAATCACATTTTTGAACCTCATTTGCTTGAACTTTGAAGTTATTAAAGCTGTAATTGCTTTACCGGCCTAGATTTATATGCCTTATGTTTTTGATAATCTGTCTTAACTGTTGGAAAGGATTTCAGATGGTGAGTTGTGTGCATATCATTATACTATTTCTAGGTTCTTTCCTTGAAAGGAGAAGTATGAGGCTTTTGACAGGAGGAGGTATTTTGGTCACAGCTGCCTGTGCTGCTGTGAATATAGTTCAGTGTTTTTCCCAATTTCTTTACTTTTTTTTCTGTCTAACATCTTATTCTAATATCAGTGCAGGAGTCAACCTTAGTAATATTCTTAGATTTGTTTCTTTACCTTGGCAGGAAATTATTTAGCACTTTACTGAGTGTAATAGCTCTACAGAGTCTGGCACTGATGTGCTCATCATCGTGATGTGCCTCTAAATGGTCATTAGTTTACGCCACTTTCTGTATTATTTGTTGGGAGAATTCTGTAGTATCTGTATTATCATTGAAGAATGGATTCAGCCACCAAACTGCCCCTTACAAAAGTAAACACAGAGATTTTCTTAGAATGGCTGAATTATATGAGGTCATATTTATGTTCACAATTTTTGTTTCTGACTTGTGATTATGAGATCTGCTTGTGTAACTAGATATTTATTCTCTAGCTGCCTTCCTTTTTATTGAAGAAGTAGAACAAAGCTAGGATGCCTGACNTATCACACCATTATAGTACTTTTGGTTCTGATTTGATGTGAAATGAAATCAAAACTCTTGCTCCACTAAAGCAGAAATTTCAATTTTTAAAAAGCTTGAGTTAATGATGCTGTTTAAAAAAAAAAAAAAAAAAGTCCTTTTTCCTGTCTAGGTTATTAAATTCAGAAAAACACTGCATAAATAATCTTCTGCCACTATTGGCCGCCCTTTGACAGGTTAACTAAAGTGACTATGAAGTTATTAGCAAGTCCTCGTAAAGAAGGAGGGAGCCAAGGCGTGCTTGACAATGAGTTTGTGCTCCTGGGTGCATAAATGGCAGCTGCTGGGCAGTTTCACAGACCTGGCTTTTAGGTATCTATGCACTGTTGGTCAATATACTAGGAGAAAATTCTCTTTGGGCTTTTTGTTCGCTTCTACTTAAACTTCCAAGGATAATGTGAAATGTAGTAATTTGTACTACATGGAGTACAAGGATAGATAAAGGAGGAATTTGCCATTTGTAGCAGATTAAATAAGGCTTTTAGTTCAATCAAAACTGCTTGCAGCTAAATGACACTGGGAGAAAAATTGAAGCTTGCCAAAAGACCTCCTCAGGTTCTCTTCATGAAATACAATTTTCAGTTTCTCCCAGTTGCTGATGCTTTCAGATTTACAAAAAATGCTCTCCCCTGGCTACCTCCAAGTTGCATACTGAAACTTAATGAAACCACTAGTATAACACAATAGAATGATGGGGCTGCTATTCCATTAAAATCCATAAGGCATTTGGTCAACATGCAGTTAAGAGCGGGAAAAGATACTTTTGACAACTATACATTAAAAACTTAATAAAATATTCTTGTAAAGTTATTTAGCTGAAAGTGTCTGGCGGCAGAGTCAGATATTTTAAAATGCTGTATTTTGATTTTTGGATTTTTTGCAAAAACCAGAAAGAACTTCTGTCTGCTCATACTTGCAGCTTTCTTATTTTACAATTTTGACCTTGGCTATTGAATGTATGCCTGCTTGCTTTCTCTTGGTTTTATAACATTGTGGTTTCTTAATTCGTCTCCGAGTCCTATTTCTGCTGCTGCTACGTTTCCATGGTCCATTCATGCCAACTGGCTTGCAAAGTCGTTAAAACTCTTTTATTGGGTATCTTTCATAGCAGCAATCATGCCTGTCCATTTTCTGTGTGACTGTGTAATTTTATAAAAACATATTAATTCTGAACTCTTGCTCCTTGCACAGCAAGCTGATGGTTTGCAAGTGACAGATCTGCTGAATGGCTTTGCAAATAGAAAAAGAATTTCAAGTAACTGAATAATTACTTCAGAGCACCTTTTGCATCAATAGGACTCTTTTCATAGAGAGTCTTAATCTTTGGATCTAGCCTATATAGCCCATTAAATGCATTTAAAACATTGTAAGGGCATAATTAAGTCTTGCAGTATTCCTGTCTTCCTTGGCAGTATCTCCCTTTAAAGTCATAACATCCTATTATCTGAAGTAGGTTCAAGTACGAGACGATCTTGATGTGCTATTCAAAATGGTTTTTGTCCTATGAGAACAGTGGGCCAACCATGTCAAAACCTTTTATCATTAGCAGTTGCAAGTGCTTTCTAAAATTATCTCAGACTCAGTGACCTAAAAGATGACTCTGTCATCTTAAAAAGAGTCTCCCTGTTGAGCAAACTTTCTTCTCTCTCCAAATTCCTGGGATTACAGGAGAAGGAGTGAGTATTCAGAAGGAAACTACTTTTTCTCTTTTTACTTTGACTGATGTCAACTATGATGTAGTCAACGTTGTTATGCTATAGCTGTACCGCAGTTCCAGAGGTGACAAAAACAGAGGGATGCTGTTGTGAAGCTAGCTAGGCTTGAGTCTAGCTATACTGAGCAGGACAGGGTAGGACAAGACGGCATCGTAGCTCACTTTTTGTTGATTGCGTTGTTTTGGCTGAAAATTGTGAACTTGTATTTTGAGAGTTTTGTGCCACAACAGGGAAAGGAACTCTCTTTAGGGTTACAAAATGCAAATATTTGTGCAAGGACTGAAAGTTCTTTGAGCCTAACATGGCTAGATCGCCTTTTAAATAAGACTAAAGTCTGGTGTTTTTCCCTTATCCAGCTGAGTAGGGTCTTTTACAGTATACCAAGCAACGGTTTCGAGGTTGTCTTTTATTTATGGGAACTTTTCTCTAGTCCTACAAAGTATTTTCTTATGATCGCAGGGGAATCCTTCTCCTTCTTACTGAGGTAATCATAGTAATTTCTGCTAGGCTCTGTGGAATTCCTTTGACTTTTTCAAGAATGCAAAGGAAAACAAAACCTCAGTTAGTCAAAGTGAGTTAAAGTCAAAACAAAACTGCAAAGCCGGTGTCACTGACCAGGTTTTTAAAGGTAGCACCAGTGCGAGTGGCTGTTTAGAGAATTGGAAAAAGGATGTTACAAAAGGGTTAAAATAAACATGGCATTTTAAAATAAGCAGGCATAGAGATGTCAAGTTCTTGACGTGGCTAATGATCTGAAGAGGTGTGAAGGTAAGAGCGTGGTGGTTGAAACAAAGAGGAACAGAGGAACATTTTACAAAAATGAAAAAACAAAACAAAACAGTTGTGAATCAGCAGTCACAAGTCTCACCAGACATCAGTTCCAAGGAGCTGCTGATGAATTATCAAACTGAACTGTGGCCCTGAAAATAGATGTTTTTAAAAAGAGTGGGGAAAATGACACCTCTTGAATGATCTGAAATGAATGTGACATTCACAGACTCTGAAAACGTTGTGAGGATATTAGGAAGATACTGCCTGATTCACACATTTCTACATCAATTATGTAGTTTGAAGTAAATGTAAAGAGGTTCCACATTAGTTCTCTGTGCAGCTGTCAGGGTACTTATATCTTTATTTAGTATTATGCTTTCAGTCTGTGATAGAACACCAGTGATTACACATAGAGACTTAGAGTGAAGGAAATAATTTGAAATGCACTGAATGACTTGAAACCAATTAGGTATGTGCTAAATGGCATTTATCTTGGGACTAGAACTGCGCAAAGGATTCATGGCGAGAATGTTTTTCTAAATGTTATGGTTTATTTTGTGAGGTTTTTTCTATAAAACACTTGGAAAAGTTTTATTAATCTGGAGAATTAAATAACAACATTGAATATCACTTCTTTTAGGAAATTCAGTAAGACACTTTGCGCACGCATATATCTAGAAATGAAAACATACACACACACTGACTCACACTGTGCATGCTCTTTTGCCTGTATGAAGAGTTGCACCAATAAGATACCAGTATCTGAAATAATATTTCCGTACACAAATATGTCACTTTCCATCCATACAGGTTTAATGTGAAATTATTTTCTGTAACCTTGAAATAATAAGATAAAACATACCCCAGTGCAAATTTTGAGTAAGAAAAAAATAACAAAGCTAAAGTTTCTGGAGGAGACCATGGTTGCACCATCAACAGGAACAACATTACTGGGCTGGTTCCATAGAGAAAATAATGTCTTACTCCCCCAAGGGGACAGCTGGAGATCAAAGAGGATCCTTATCTTCACCTCAAAGTCTCTGAGTGAGCACAGGCAGGCAGGCAAGCAACTGAAGACCACCTGAGGGAGAGAAAATAATTACACGGGTATTGAGTTATGCTGCCTCTCCTTTAAAATGATGGAAGTGACTTGTGTTCATGGGGATAGAAAGCATGACAAGTCCCTGCAAGCAGTCCTGGTAACTCTTTGCTTAATGAATTAACTAAAAAAACACTATGTTTTTGGAGAGGCTTGAGTTGCTGTGTCACTTTGTATTGGGTTTGCATGGCAAGGTTTTGGTAGCGGGGGGCCACAGGGGTGGCTTCTGTGAGAAGCTGCTAGAAGCTACCCCCATGTCCAACAGAGCCAATGCCAGCCAGCTCCAAGACAAACCAAGGCTGAGCCAATCAATGGTAGCGGCTCAGTGAGAATGTATTTAAGAAGGGGGGAAAAAATTGCCCAACAGCAACTGCAGCTGGAGAGAGGAGTGAGAATATGTGAGAGAAACAACTCTGCAGACACCAAGGTCAGTGAAGGAGGGGGAGGAGGTACTCCAGGTGCTGGAACAGAGATTCCCCTGCAGCCCATGGTGAAGACCATGGTGAGGCAGGCTGTCCCCCTGAGCGTGGAGGTCACACAGTGGAGCAAATATCCTCCTGCAGCCCATGGAGGAAGCCACACCAGAGCAGGTGGATGCCCAAACGAGGCTGTGACCCCATGGGAAGCCCACGCTGGAGCAGGGTCCTGGCAGGACCTGTGGCCCCATGGAGAGAGAAGCCCATGCTAGAGCAGGTTCCCTGGCAGGACTTGTGACCCCATGGGGGACCCACACTGGAGCAGTCTATTCCTGAAGGACTGCACCTCATGGAAGGGACCCATATTGGAGAAGTCTGTGGAGGATTGTCTCCCCTGGGAGGGAGCCCACACTGGAGCAGGGGAAGAGTGTGAGGAGTCTTCCTCCTGAGGGGGAAGGAGCAGCAGAGACAATGTGTGATGAACTGACTGCAACGCCCATTCCCCGTCCCCCTGTGTCCCCCCTTCTTTTTAGAGAAAAGCAGGAGTGAAGTTGAGCCCAGGAAGAAGCGAAGGGTGGGGGGAAGGAGTTTTAAGATTTAGTTTTTATTTCTCATTATCCTACTCCGATTTCATTGGTAATAAATTCCTCAAGTCAAGTCTGGTTTGTCCATGACGGTAATTGCTGAGTGGTCTCCCTGTCCTTATCTTAACCCACGAGCCTTTAGTTAGTTGTATTTTCTCTCCCCTGTCCAGCTGAGGAGGGGGAGTGATAGAGCAGCTTGGTGGGCACCTGGTGTCCAGCCATGGTCAACCCACCCCACTAGGGGGTTTTTGTGTATTATGCAATTAGGAAGGGCATCTGGCCAGCTGTACTGCCCAAGAGATGCTACTGAACTGCCAGGGAAGCGCACCACTGAAAGCAAGACAGAAATAAAGTAATTCAGAGCACTCCGTCAAAATATCAGGAAAAACCCCCATAACGTTCACGTACCTCTTTTTCAATATTTAGAACAAACACCTGACTGCTTAAGTACCCCTAATAAATTGTATGCTACAGCTTTTTTGGCAGTTATAGTTTAAACAATGCAAATCAATTTGTAAAGTATACAATTTTAACTTTTTTTTTTTTAAGTTTCATTTATGATAGAAAAATCAGTGAGATAAAAGATGCCCCACATGGTTTTACTTTTGGGGGAGAAAAAAAAAAATAAAAAATCAAATCCCCACTGTTGCCATACATAAGGCTACCAAAAAGGACTGGCAAATTTGCTAATGCTTTTGGCTGTACTGAAGCATGGAGAGGAATGTGGTTTTATGGTATCTCAACTGTTACAACTCAGAACCCAAAGACCAGCGATACCATCAACTTTTCGAAGACGTGCTGTGCTTGGGTCTTTGGAAGGAAACTGACTTTCTTTTTTTTCTTTTTTTTTTTTTTTAAAGGGAGTGGAAAGTCTTGCTGCTGCTGACTTCTACTGCCAACTACATCACCTCTGAAGATCCACTCTGATGGGAGGTTCATAAAATGCAACTTCTTTGAATGAGAAAGATTTCCATTTTGGAAAATCTGTTTCCAACTGAAATCGAAATTACACATTGCAGGTTAAGGAGAAAGGACACAATTGAAGCAGTAAGTCACCAAAAACACATCAGAACTGACTGTCACTAGTTACAAGGCCGCTGATACTTCTTGGGAAAGCCTAGAAAACACACAGAGGCGTTGCCAATATGTCCTATTTTGTCTCTGTCTCTTCTTTGACCTTGATTGCTTTTAGTACAGATGCTAGTATCTCAGTAAGGTTTTCGAGTACTACTATAAGATATTTTAAAAACTTATTAACTGAAAAAGCATAAAACTTTTATCATCAAAACAAAGTCTGTTTCCTCTGAACATCTGAACTCTTATGAACAGTGTCTTTCCTCTTTTAGTACAGTTATTTTTACAGTATCATTTAACAGTAAGTGCACAGAAATGGAAGATTATGCTTTTGGAAGGAGAAAATAAAGAGAGGGAAGTAACCTTTGCATAGGCATAACATGCACCTTATTTTCAGTATTTGTGTTAAAATACTTCATATAAAAAATACAGAAGGAGAGCTGGTACATTCTTAGCATTAACTTTAAAGGCCATACTACAAGTGCCTTAGGAAAAAATGCAGCCACACATCATAGACATACCTTGTACTTGCAGACTACTATGGACTGGTTCCACCTGTCTTGTACTTTCATGGCAGAAGAAAAGGCAACCACAGTGAAGTGGTGGCAGTTGACATTCAGCTAAGAGAGAAAAAAACCCTTTAGCATACAGCTGGGTGGGAATCTAAAGCTTCCTTTTTTGTATAGATTTGTGAAGACTACAACTGAGGGAAGGAAAAAGTATTTTGCATCATCTTTGGTACAATTGTTGATACAGGCCACTAGAGCTTTTGCATTTTTTTGGACAACCGTGCCTCTTTTGTCTCATTGGCAGCTTTAGTTTCACTAGAAGCGCTTTCATAGATACATGCAGATGACAGACATGGATATCTACATACGTTTTCTCAAGCCTAAGTATAGCCAAGACACCCTATATGTCCCAAGCTGGATATTTTTGTTTAAGAGTACAGCAACCCATCTGTCCTTGTGAACTGCCTCATTGCAATAAAAGCAATGATTTTTTCCAGGCCATTTTTCCAAACAGTCAAGAACTTTTAAAACTGCAGTTGTGCCACCAACCTGTTTAGGGTCCCTCCCAGCTTTTGACTGTCCTTAGATTTAACAGGCACACACTCTATTCCATCTTCCAACAGCAAAACCACATAATGCTCTCAGACCCAGAGCACAACGCACACCTTGCTGTTTTGATGAGCCACTGAGCACCCCTGCGAGCACAGCTGCATGCAACCTACACTGACTTCAGTGAATGTAGTTTCTGAAGCTTTAAACTGAAAACTGTATCTTGACACTTCGCCACAGTAGGAATGATCTGTAACTAGAACTCTACAAAAATGCAGTAACGCAAATGGTGAACCCAAAGCAGCAACAGCTTCAGAAATATTTAGACCAGGAACAAGGGATAAAAATAAACCAGCTTCATCTCGTGCACAGTAAAGCAGCAGACAGAGAAAAGGGTCAGCATGGATAGCCCTTACAGAAAACAGGCAATTTCTTTCCATTCCTAAACCCATCTCTTAGGTCTAAATATTGCAACACTACTATGGCAATATTGAGAGTAGGGAACAACAGCCCTGCCACTGGACATGCTACTGGCTGATGTTCTTCATGTAGCAGGACACATGAACAGAGGGACATGTTTTTCCACACACAACCCTGAATTTCCTGAAAATTTATGTTTACCAAAAATAGCCATTTGGAACATATTGCCAAACAACATTAAAATTAATTATACTGACACCACATGTTACTAAAAATGTAGTTATACATACAAAAACAAAAGGCGATTTCTAACTTGCCCATAAAATTAGTATGAACAAACAGAAGAGAAACACTTGACCCTAAAGAAGGTAACAGGCAGCTCTTAATTTATCATAGATGAAGGGTCATTCTTTCACCGGAAAGAAAAACATTCGTAACTATCAAGGGACCAATTCAGGAACGAGGCATGCTCTGTTAACTGCAATTTTTCATCAGCTTTTCTGCACTCGCAGCAAATTTGCCTTTTCTGTGTGTTTAATGTGGAGTATGCATAGTGTCCTGGCACTCGCAAATATTTCTCCCTGCTCCCCTAGCCCCATACATGCAATTACCTGAGCAAGTGGAATCAACCACGCAGGATTTTCTTCACGTGACGCAGAAGGTGACACTGGGAAAAGAGAAGGCAAAAATTGAACCCGTTTGTCACACCCAGCCAACAGTGAAAAGACAGGGGACTATTCTGCCAGAGGGGACATGAGGGGCCAGGCCATGCACCCTGGGAGCTCCAAGCGGCCCATTTCTCTCCCCTTTGCGAGGCACTGAGGGGACACTGCCGCCCTGCCCATGCCCCCTCGCAGCAGAGCTGCCCCAGGAGAGCTGGGGGACTTCCACCTCACTTCTGCCCTCAGGAACGGGACTGGGAGAGACCCTCCATGAAGAGGGAGGCACATAGCGTGGATTAGGGAAGAGGCCAGGCTCCCCACTGGCAGAAAGACAACTTGCCTCCCTGCTGCTTGGAGCTCCTTGCTGGGGACAGCCCTGCCTGTGCCTGGCCGCTCTAGGAGTGCAGTCCGGCCCATGGGTGCTCCAGCAAATACACACTCCAGCTAATTGCAGCTCCTGCTCATTACAGCTGCAGATATTTTTGGCTCTGGCTAATGCATGCTCCGACAGTGGACATCCCGTCTCATTCCAGCTCCTGCTTGCTACCGCTCTGGCTAATAGAAGCCCCAGCTCTGCACTGGCGGCTATTTGCAACAGTCCGGGCTTTTGACAAGGTCGTAAATCACTGTCAAAACTTTAGTATTAGGATTAAACATCATAGTTGCACATAGAGCTGGACTCCAAGATGACGTGTGGGGTCTGAAAAGCGCCCTTCCCCCCAGACACCATCTCAGATACTGAGTTCAGCCTGGTGCATGCCAGCCTCCCAAACTTTGGGGTCCGACACCACCAGATCCACACACCTCCTGCTTTCTCCCACAGCCCCCAATGCCCTCCCATTCACCTGCAAAACCAGCCAAACTGGCTTCTGCTTTTGGCCCCCACACCAGCTGACTTTGTGCTCGTTTCTGAGCCCAAAAATCCAACTGCTGAGCCTGTTCTCAAATCCCAAAAATACAGGACTTGACCTCCGTTTCTGAGCCCAAAGCCACACAACTCAATCTGTTTCTGAGCCCCAAAATCAGCCACATGAGCCTGTTTTCAATCCCCAGGAACAGAAAACTCAGTCTCCATTTCTGGCTCCCAAAACAGCTGACCCTGTCTGTTTTCTGACCCCCTTTGCAGCTCATGTGCGATGCTGAGGGGTGGGGGGCGCATAGCCACCCCACAGCCCTGCACCCCCAGGGCCCCACATGCAGTTTTGGGGACTGCTTGGGAACTGCAGAAGGCCTGGCCCCACGCCTCTGTGGGGCAGCACCAGCACAGGGAGGCCATCGCTTTATTATTGCCATTTCAGGCTTTATTTCTCCAGAACCATCAGCACCGCACCCCAAACCCCCCAGGCCGAAGGACCCCCGGCGGGGAGCCGCGCCCAGCCACCCCTCCTCCAAGCTGAGCGCATCCCGATCCCTCTCCAAGAAGCCCCGGGAGCAGCAGCCGGGACCCTTCCCCGCCCCTGCGGGCACCGGCACCCGCCCGCCGCCGCAGGAGCCCCCCGAGCCGCCCCTGCCCGACCGGCGCCGGGAGCGGCAGAGGCTGCCCAGCCCCAGCGAGGAGCAGCCGGGAAGGGGATGGGGCTGCCCCTGCTCCGCCCGGCCGGACACGGGCTCGGCACCAAAACCCACCGACGACCCCGCGGCAGCCTTGGTCCCGGGGCCGCTTCTGCCCCGGGAGGGAAGAGCCCGGACCCGCCCGCGGAGGCTCCGACCGGGGGATCCCACATTGCGGCCCCTCACCTGTCCCGATGCGGCTGCCGCTGCCGCACCGCCCGGAGCGGAACAAATCTCAACAGCCGGACCCGCCGCGGCGGCGGCTCTTCTGGCTCCAGCACCGGGGCACCGGCACCGCCCTGCCAGCCCCGCCCCGGTCCCCGCCCTGCCCCGCTCGTATTTAATGCAGTGATGAGGAGCAGGACAAGAGGGCTAGAAAGAGAAAAATAAGACAAGGGAGAAAACCAAAGAGCAGAGAGAGAAAGAAAGGTCAAAAGAAAAGATCAGAGAGGTAGAGGAATCAAGAACAACAGGGACAAAGAGCCCTGCAGAGAGACAGAGCAAGAAAATGTAGGGTCTGTGAGCTGGACAAAGGGATGGAGAGGTGGGAGGGAAGGAGAGGAAGAAGAAAGGAGAGACAAGGATGGTGACAGGGCACAGGACATGCAGACAGAGACAGAGGAAAAAGGACAGGGAACAGGACAAAGGAATTGAGAAATAAAGAAAGGGTCAGATCTGTACAAAGAGACCAAAAAGGAAAAAAAACCCACAGCAATGGGCTAGAGGACAGAGACAGAGGAAGAGAAAACAGGGCCACTGAGAGGGACGGAGGATGAGAGACAGGAAAAAAGGGAGGGCTGGCTGGATGCAGAGGTATAGCAAGAAATGACTGGACAGGCAGTGGGAAAGAGAAATAAAGACAGAAAAAATGGGGACAGGAAGCAGGACAGACGGACAGTGAGAGGAAACAACGGGCAGGGAGCAGGACAGAGGTGGAGAAAGAGGCATTGGGGCAGAAGGATAGGAAGAGAAAAAAGAAAGACAGGAAGAAGGATGGGGGATAAAGAGAGGAAAAAGAAGGACAAGGAGCAGGACACATTGTCAGAGAAAGACAGGGAGAGGGAGCAGGACAAGGTGATAGAGAAAAAAGGGACAGAGAGGCAGGACAAAGTGAAAGGCAGGCAAAAATAAGACACAGGGAGCAGGACAGAGATGGAGGGGGAAAAAAGCTAGGACAGGCAGCAGGAGAGATACACAGAGAAGGAAAAAACAGCACTAGGCTGCAGAACAGAGATGGAGTGAGGAAAAAACAGTGACAGGGAGCAGGACAGAGTGACAGAAAACAAAACAAAACTTAAGAGGAAACAGGACAGAGAAACGGGGGAAAGGCAAGGAGAAGGACAGAGAAACAGAGAGAGAGTGAGAGAGACAGAGGGCAGGACTAAGAGATGGAACAAGAAAGGAAAAAAGGATGGGAGGCAGAACAAAGAGAAAGAAAGACAAGGACAGGGAGCAGGACAAAGGGATGGAAGAGGAAAAAATAGTGATGGACTGCAGGACAGAGATGGAGGAATTAAAAAACAGACACAGGGAGCAAGACAGAATGAGAGAAAAAAGGCATAGAAAGAAGGACGCCATTGGAGGAAAAAAAAAGCAGCTATGATGGGCAGTGGGTGAGAGATAGCAATAAAGAAAAAATACTGAGGAAGAGAGGAAGGAAAGAAGGGACAGCCAGCTGGACAGAGGGATACAGTTAGAAAGGATGGGAGAGGGAATGGGACAGAGAAAGAAAGACAGAAAAGACAGCAAAAGAAAGTAGGGCAGAGGGACAGCAAAAAAACCCCAACCAAACAAAAAAACGGGACAGGGGTCTGGACGGAGATGGAGAAAAAAGGAGCAGGGACAGAGGAAGAGAGACAGAAAGAGTGACAGGGAACAGGGCAGAGAAAGAAAAATCGGGGTAGCAGCAGGATATAGCAAGATACGATGGGACAGGAAGCAAGACAGGGTGACAGACAAGAATAATGGCAATGAGAGAAAGAAAAAGACTGTGAGAAGCACAGGGGCTTGGAGAAAGAAAGAGAAGTATTAGGAGCCCTACAGAGAGACAGTGATTAAAAAAAAAAAAACAGGCCAGGGAGCAGCACAAAGGGTCAGAGAGAATAAGAGATGGACAGGAAGGAGGACAGGGACAGTGAGATCCAGGATGAAAAAAACCAGTGACAGTGAGCAAAACAAAGGGATAGGGAGCGAAAGAGAAGGAAGGATGGAGAGAGATAGGAAGGCAGGGACATGGAGCAGCACGTACAGGTGCTGAGTGGAAAAGAACAACAGGGAACAGGCCAGAGAAACTACGGGGG
>VYXH01006312.1:18471-60641 GCA_013397275.1 Burhinus bistriatus | reverse complement strand
CAGCGGGGACAGAGGAAGAGAGGCAGAAAGAGGGAGAGGGAGCAGGGCAGAGGAAGAAAAATAAGGACAGGGAGCAGGAGGGAGAACAGACCTGGGATGGGCAGCGCGGCAGCGAGGGGTTAAACAGAATATGGGCAGGGAGCGGGACAGAGGGATACAGTGAGAAACGATGGGACAGGGAGCAGGACAGAGCGAGGGAGGATAAAAAGAAGGGGGAGCAGGACAGAAATGGGGGGAGAAGGACAGCTAGAAGGAGAGGGCAACAGAGGGAAAGAGGGGCAGCGAGCAGGACACTGGGACAGAATGAGAAAAAAGGGGCAGTGAGCAGGACGGTGGTAGAGAGACAAAGACAGAGAGAGAAAGAGACAAAGAGGGAGACAGGGACAGAGAAAGAGATAATGACCGGGGGGAGAGGGAAAGGCAGTCAGGGAGCAGCAGAGAGGGATGGAGAAAGAGAGGGGTAGGGAGCAGGACAGAGGATTATAAAGTTAAGACGAGGGAGAAGGACTGAGGAGCAGAGGCAGAAAGGTACAGGGGAAAGGACAGTGAGATGGAGGAAGAAACAGGGTCAGGGAGCAGGACAAAAGGACAAGGAGAGGAAGAAGGAAGGAAGGAAGGATAAAGATGAGGGCAGGGAGTTGGACACNGCGCAGCCTGGTCGCCGGGCGGCGGCCGCGTTAGCCCAAAACTACAGCTCCCGGCATGCACCTGGGAGCGCGGGGCACGGCCGGGCGGGAGGCGCGTGCCGGACGACTACCTCTCCCGGCATGCCCCGCGGCACAGATGGAGAGAGAAAAAGTAGGCCAGAGAACAGGGGAGAGGGATTCAGTAACATAGAGAGAGATGCGGATCAGGACAAAGACATGGAGAAGGTAAAAATGGCAATGGGCTGGAGGACCTGCTTCTGGCAACCTGTCACAGCCCGATGTCAATTCCATGGCCTCAAAATGGGACATGGCACAGCACAGAGGAATGGGGGAGTGCAAGAAAAGGCACAGTGAACTCTTTAAAAAAGAAAAACCAAGAGAGAGCAAAATAGTGATGGGGAATGGGATAGGGATGGGGAGCAGGACAGAACAAGAGAGGAACAAAAGACACAGGACACCGCACAGAAAGTGAGAGGAAAAAAGGGAGGGAAAGCTGGATATAACACAGCATGTTAAGGTATGTACGGGTACACAGAACACAGAGTTGGTCTTGAATCTGGTCTACAGTGAAGAGAAAGCCTTGACTGCTTCGGTTGTCTGGCTTTTTCAAACCAACAGTGAATGCAAGTTAAGTCCCATGCAAGTGCCATGAAAAGGGGAAAGATGTTTCTGTGTAACAGGTTTATCTTCTATGCAAGTATTAATACATTGCCTTTCCCTGCTGCGTTTCTTGAGTATTGTACAGTATTTTCATTGGTCATGAATAAATGTATTTGAAGAGTTTGTACTACTACTGACTTCAGGTATTTTTGGTTTGAAAGAAAACCAAGAAAACACCATACTGGAGGTGATTCCATTTTAATAGTCTCTGAATTTCCAATATTTGAAAGGAAAAGTAATGGGGTGAATGCAGGAGCACGCAGCTATTACCAACAGAAGCAGAGTGAGTAAGCTCCATGGTCGCTGTCTCTGTGCGAAGGCTGTGCAGTGAACAACTGCACTCTTGTGTTTTTCATAGATAAGCAGACCTATCACATACAGTGCTCCAATTTCAAAGCATGTACAAGGAAGAGGGGAAAAGGATCTTTCTTTCCAGAACTTATTTATGGAAACCCTTGTTGATATTTCAAAATTGGGAGGAGAAAAAGAAAAATCCATGCTTCCGTGGAAGCTGAAGAGTTAATAATTACTTGTTACTTTTTCTACCCTTTAGATGCATTTAAGGCATCCACACCCTGAAGAACAGCAGCATTAGGCACTGATTAATACATGGCAAACTTGAGGGTGAATGTGAAAAAAACAAACAATTTAAAAAAAACTAATGTATGAAAAACACAGATGGGATGGGAAGAGTCTAGCAAAGCTACTGGTTTGCCCTGCCACTCCTTTGAAGCTTGGCCACCCTGCTTGTGTCACTCCAGTGATCTCCGATGGGAGAAGTGGTTTGCCTCGTCACCCCTAGCAAAGTGCCTTTCCTAGTGTAATAAAATTGATGCTTGGATTGCCATGTCTCCATTCTGTTGGGTAAGAATGGGCTGGTCATTGGTAGCAAATCACAACAGCTGTCTTACAGAATTTCAATAATTTTTAGAAGCGTATACGTACATCCAAAATGTGTGAAGCATTTTATGTACAGCAACAGCATACTACCTACTTCTCTTAGAGGCCTTTCACTGTAAGATTTTTTCCCTCCCCAGTGAAATCATAGCCAGTATACTATGTAAAGTGAAGGGGTGCAGAGAATAGTTAAGAAACCTCACATAATTCTCCAGAAAACAGATGTTTGTTATTCTCTTTAATGTCTATGCAAATGCCAAACAATTACTGCAGAACAATAACACACCCCTTTTGGAGCCTCTTCAACTCTACGATATTCACACTGAGTTTGATTTGCCTTCCTCACGTAGACCAGACAGTGCCCCCTGGATCGTATCACCTCTTCTCCTTTCCCAGTTTCTCAGAGCACACACTAGTCCTTTGACTTGAGTGTGTGCTAGCCAGGAAAAGTGGGGAGAGAGAGCGGAATATGGGTCTGGATGTATACACAGCCTCTGTGGGGAACAGTGATAAGGGTGGCACAAGGGATATGGACTCCGAGCAAGGTCATGTCTTGGTTCTCAGCAGTGTAGCCTGCTTCAGGAATCGTCCTGCCAGCCACTCATCACCAGAGACCCTGGCCCAGTGGAAGCGTAACATTTGCAAGCAAGAGGTGGGTGGGCAAGTAGAGGCCAGAGCCAGGGAAAAGGTAGGGAATCCCAAAGTAATGTATTTCTGACGCTATTTGAACCATTAATTATACTTGAAATTGTTATAAGTGGAACTAATAGCAAATAGGTAATTTTTATCTTTAAATAGTTAATCAAAATTATACAAGAATGCATACATTTTAGGTGTTTTCTAATGTGTGATTAATACATATTTTTACTGAACTATTCTAACTATAATTACCAGACTAAGTTATAGCCAATTCTGAGTGCGCTGCAGGTATTTTCTAGCAAGTAGAACATGGCTACTTTTATGAAGGCATTCTAATTAATTCTAATTCTAATTCTAATTCTAATTCTAATTCTAACTCTACAACTTCCTCAAGGGGGGCAGTGGAGGGAGGGGTGCTGATCTCCTCTCTCTGATGACCAGCGATAGGACATGAGGAAATGGAATGAAGCTGTGTCAGGGGAAGTTCAGATTCAACATTAGGAAAAAGTTCTTCACTGAGAGGGTGGTCGATCCCTGGAACAGGCTCCCCAGGGAAGTGGTCACGGCACCAACCCTGTCAGCGTTCAAGGAGCATCTGGATGATGCTCTTAGTCATATGGTTTAGTTTTAGGTAGTCCTGCGAGGAGCAGGGAGTTGCACTCGATGATCCTTATGGGTTCCTTCCAACTCAAGATATTCTATGATTCTAATAATCTTTACATACATTTATAGAAATACCGTCAAAATAATGTAAAAACCCAGTACACTGGGGTACTTCTGTTTCCAGAATTGTCAGTGCTCTTTCTGCTCTTATTTTTGTGGGGACTGCAACACTGGAGAACTGACAAAGTCAAAGAAACACATGGCAGCTGTAACAATTTTAAGGCAGGCAAAGAGTGACTGAAGTCTCAATTTGAGAAACTGCAAGGAAGTGTGTGTGAGTGGTTGTACAGTAACGGTTTGCTTTTCAGCCTGAAGTTACCATACATGTATCATGACACTAGTTAAAAAGTCAACAGATTAAGCTCAAAAACTAATTCTCCAGAAGTGCCGGGAGCTACATCACCGTGGATTTTCTCCCCAGCATACTACATTAGCAGTAATAAAGAAGCTTGAGATACTGTGTTTGTTGCTAGCTCTGATGCCGGTATCAATGCTACTCATTTTTGTTAGTCCATTCCTTGTGCTACTGTCCTGGTTTGAGCGACACAGGACTAATTTCTAATGCTTGGGAAAACTGTACTTTTAGAAGACTCTAGTGTCTGAATTTATGAAAATATTTACTTTATAGCCAGCTATGGTGTGTGGGTTTCAAGGTGTTTTCAAGGTGCAGGGATGGCAAGGAGCAAGACCTGAGCACTTGACCCAAGCTGGCCAACAGGATTATTTCATACCATGAATGTCACATTCAATATAAATTAGAAAGTTTGCTGTGAAGCTCTCGCTCCCTTGATGGTGGCGATCCAAAGAACTTCTTGCCCTGGTGCTGGACCCCTGAGCCCTTCCCTTCCTCCCGAAGCCATAGCGCTCACAGTGTCCGACATTTGCTGTCCACTGCTGGGAGTGCACAGCTTCCTACTGATAGGAAGGATAGCTGATAGCTGGTTGAGTGTAATCGTTGTATATTTTATATTGGTATTGAGATCACTATTGGTTCTTTAGTGTTATTAATGTTAATTATTTAGTCTTACTCTATTAAATCTGTTTATATTTCAACCCCTGGGTTTCCCTGTTTTTTCCCGATTCCCCTTCCGGGGTAGGGAGGGGTCATTGGGTGATAGAATAATTGTTTAAACGACAATAAATTGTTGTGGGTTTCTCAAACCATAACAGCTACACAGTAAGAAAATCACTTTTATGCACAAAGACGTCTGCAGTTGGAAAATGGCAGAGAAAAACAGAGCTATTGGGAGGAGAGGCAGCCTCTTAGGTAGATGAATAACATTTTAAACAGCTTGAGTCTCCTCTACAATGTGAGAATCTAGGTGAAAGACTGGTAAAAGGGAGGGTGAATGACAGACAGCAGGTGGTAGACTTTCACTTTTGTAAGACGGGCAAAGTAATATCTAAGGTTAATGAAAGATGCCACAGGGACAGGCTGAATGTCATTTCAGAACATGATACATGCCAAACAACCTTGCTAGTTTTCAAAAACTAGCTAAAATTGGTCATTATAACTGCTTGCAAGTAGTTTGTAAAAAGGCTCCAATCATGCAAACACTGTAAAGCATGGTGCTTTTTCTTATCCTTTTTCTGTAATTCTGCAGAGGGGAAAAAAAAAGGTGGGGGGAGGGGAACCTGACAGAAAAGAGGGAAGTAACAGCTCCATAATAAAGCAGACAGGACAGCTATATACCTAGTACCGGGTATATTCCTTATTCTAACAGAGCCCCTTGTTTGGTATTTGAACACAAGCTGTGTTGCTGTCACATTAGAAAGGGTAGAAGAGGGTAGAAGAGGTGGGGAGAAGGGGAGAGGAGAGGGAAAGGGAAAGAGAGGGAGAGGGAGAAGAGAAGGCAAATGTTTTCTAAGACATACCGAGAGCAAAGGTGATTGTATAGACTGTATCACAGCAGGCAGAGCGGCGTGCTTGCAATCCTGTCAAGGAAAAAAGACACTTCATTTAACAAATGTGAATTTAACGTGAAACTTCAGGAAAACCTGTTACTTTGCCCAAGTGCACAAAACCCAGTACAAGGAGAATGGCACCTGAAGCTATAGAAAAGAAAGCCTTTAGGACAATACTAGTGAAAGAGTCAAAGGAAAATTTTCCCTGTGCCAGTAAGTTCTCACACAGGCCTTGAACAGAGATAGGGAGTCACTTCATGGCAGCAGAATGGACTGTTAACCTAATGTATTCAGTATAAAGTAGATATTCAAGTCTATTCAAATATATTACTGTTGCCTACAGTCCATAGTACTACCATGATCCATGCAGTAATTTCTGCACTTGCCTTTTATGTATGATGATCTTCTCCACTAACAGGAATATATATATATATCTATAGCTACAGTATATGTATATATACACACACACATCTATCTCCATACGTACAACATGGATCCCCCCAGCAGCTGGGCTAAGACACTCAGTCTGCCCAGTGGCTGCTCCTGGGTCCCAGTCGCCCCAGTTGCTGGCATCTGGGCATATGAGTCCCCAAGGCTGCAGCCCCACTCCAGTTGCTGGTACAGACCACCATGTGTACACCCCCACCCCACCCACCCCACACACACACACCCTTGCTCCTAGGCCATTTCACCTCTTCACCGGCTGGTCCATTTTGATCTTTGCTAACGATCACATGCTCGCTCACACTTGCTCCAGCCGCTGCCCCACAGACACATGGGTCTCCAACCCGTGGTGTGGCTCCAGCTGCTGCAACGAGGTACCCCCCCACACAAACACGTGCACACAGAAAAGAGCCCTCACTCAGGACAGAGCTGGGAAGGAATTTAAGAAGAAGTTGGGACAAACTGTGGTGAGCAGGGCAGGGCATGGCCAGGCAAGCATACTGAACAGGCAACTATTTACANAGCCTTTAGGACAATACTAGTGAAAGAGTCAAAGGAAAATTTTCCCTGTGCCAGTAAGTTCTCACACAGGCCTTGAACAGAGATAGGGAGTCACTTCATGGCAGCAGAATGGACTGTTAACCTAATGTATTCAGTATAAAGTAGATATTCAAGTCTATTCAAATATATTACTGTTGCCTACAGTCCATAGTACTACCATGATCCATGCAGTAATTTCTGCACTTGCCTTTTATGTATGATGATCTTCTCCACTAACAGGAATATATATATATATCTATAGCTACAGTATATGTATATATACACACACACATCTATCTCCATACGTACAACATGGATCCCCCCAGCAGCTGGGCTAAGACACTCAGTCTGCCCAGTGGCTGCTCCTGGGTCCCAGTCGCCCCAGTTGCTGGCATCTGGGCATATGAGTCCCCAAGGCTGCAGCCCCACTCCAGTTGCTGGTACAGACCACCATGTGTACACACGCACGCACACACAGAGACAAAGCCAGCTCCTCCCATGGTCTCGTCCTTAGAGACCCCCTTGCTCCCAGGCCATTTCACCTCTTCACCATTTTGATCTCTGCTAGCAATCACATGCTCACTCGCACTCGCTTCAAGCCGCTGCACCACAGACACATGGGTCTCCAACCTGTGGTGTGGCTCCAGCTGCTGCACCAAGACCTACACACACAGAGAAAAGAGTCCTCACTCGGGACAGAGCTGGGAAGGAATTTAAGAAGAAGTTGGGACAAACTGTGGTGATCAGGGCAGGGCCTGGCCAGGCAAGCGTACTGAACAGGCAACTATTTACATGGGACCGGCTCTTTTTATCCCCACACCCCTCCATCTTCCCACACTTGTTCCTTCCCAAATCACCTAGCTCCATTCCTTTGCCCACTTTTCATTCTTCCCCTAAACATCCCATATTAAGCCTTGTGCAATCCCAAACTGCGCTTCCCCCTGCACCCCGTAATGTGTCCCACACCCCTAGGCAGCAAACCCCTCTCAGTCAGAAAGGTGCTCAGGGTTTGACTCATCTTCATGGGTTTTACACCTGGACAAGGGCTCTCCGGGGACAGCCCAGGCAGCAGGCCCCAGAGGGTGTCCTTTCCTCCGAGCCCCTAATTTGGTTTCCTGGTCTGACACTGTGCCCCTGTGCTCCTTTAGGCTTGGGGAAATGTGCCTTTGATGGGCTGAGGGCAGTAGCCAGGACAGGGCATTATTTGGGCTCTTCTGCCTGTCACTGTCTCTGTTCTCCTTTGTGGGTGTGCGGATGAGCTTCCATCACATAGCCAAACAACTATCACAGAAGCCACAAAGGAACCAAGGTACTTGGGTAGTTAACAACCATCACTAACTCAAATTTTATTTACAGGCAGTTTAGCCTTCATTTTCATTATCCATCATTGTCCTCTACTTTTAATAGCTCTTTTTAGGGTTTGATCATAGAAATGGCTATAACAACAATCATGGCATCTCACATGTTTTGTTTTGCCAGCTAAACGAACTGAGCTCATCTGTTGTCAGATTTTCCATTTCCGTAGTAGAACTTCTCTGTACGTATCATAGTTCCAATTAAAACTATTCCATCCCGCCAAACTGTCATCAGTCCACCTGCCTCTGCAGTTATTGCACCATTTCTTTCACTGCTTTTCAATGCATGCATTTTTTGCTGTTGTTACTTGGGGTTCTTTTTCTGCTCCAGCTTCTGTCATTGCTCTCACACAAGTCCCTTCTTAGCTAAAGCTCAGAGCACTGCTCCAGCTTTATTCTTCTTACACAGGCTGGACAAATTTCATTGTCCTCTTCTTGACATGTTATCTGACCTTGCATTTCCTGGCTGAATCATCACTTCCTATGTTATTGCTCCTTTTCCGTATGCCTTTCTGGGGATCTCTTTGCAGAAATGATCTTCTTCCTTCATGTGATGCATCTCCATGGATCTCTGGCCTTGATTCTCTTTTTTGATTTTTCCATGATCTCTGTATGATCTCATCTGCAAACAGATTCAGTGGGCTAAAGTAAATCAATGCTGATGACTCACAGATGAACCAAACTACTTCAGGTTTGCTGAAACCAAATTCTCAGCCCCTAACATTTCCCCTTTGATGCTGACTTGACTGCCTTACAGCTAAAACCAAACTTTCCATTTCCTCACTAGCAACTTCTCCAACTAATTCCTTTCTTACTTGTGGTAGATATCACCACCACTTCTATGACCTCCAGTGAGAGAGATGCCATAGTCTCCCCAGGTAATATAATCCCAGTGCTTCATTATTACAAAGCTTTCATCCAAACACCATTGTGACTTGCCCTGCTCACTGGGAAAAATGGTGTTTATTCTCCTCCTCTTTGCATCATCTTATATGCTTGAAGACCAGAGAAGGCATATCCCCATCCTTCTTCTACTAGACAGCTTCTATAGTACACATGGAGACCTGGTACATCCTCCATCTATTGCCCTTTTCTCATTCAGTGTCATACATTTGGCTTCTAATTCTAATAAGCCTTAAAATACAATCTCTATGGACAGTCTTTGGCTTTGGTTTTTTTGTTGCCTTTTTTTTTCCCCTCATGCTGTGCTTTTACTGTCACTATCCACAAAACAAAAACACTAGCCTCTTGAAAGCAATTGTATTTTCTTTAAAACTCCTTGGATGTAATAAATTATATTAATCCTATGTCTTAAGAATCTTGATAACAGTTGGCAAATGATACTGTGAGCCCATTGCTTATCATCATAAATTAGCCTGGGGGAGCTGGGTCAGATTAAGGTCCTGTCTGCCCAGTATGGTGCTTCTGGCAGTAGTCAGCAGGAGATGCTGACAGCAGGAATGTAAGAACTGAGCACATACAGGCAATAATTCCACTGAAACATTTCCAGAATAGGAACTTTTTCTAGGACAAAGGTTTTATCTGCATCTTTCAGTTTAACAGCCACTGATGGAGTCTCATTTCATGAAGTAATTGGACTGGTTTTGGAACTCATTCATGTTTTTGGCCTCTTCGCCATCCTCTGCCAATGAACTCTAATCATGCCCTGTATGAGAAAATGCTTTTTTTTCTTTGTTTTAAACTTCTGCTAGATCCTTTTATTCAATGTCTCCTACCTCTCTTGTTAAGAGAAATATGAATAAGCATTTCTATTTGCTTTCTCAATACCATTCACAACCTTAAATGCTTCCATCATGTATCCCCTCAGCCATTTCTTTTAGAAGCTGAGGAATCAGAATCTATTTAATCTCTCCTTACTCAGAAACTCTGACATGTATTTCATAACCATTGTTTTTCCCTGACTTTGTCTAATTGTACTTCATTCCTTTCAAGATGGCAGGATCAGTAGGGCATGAATTCTCTAAAACTGCCTTCACAGTGGACTTACACGATGCAAAACAGTGTTTTCTACAATGTTGATCACTTGTATATCCTGGCTTTCTGTAGTATCTTGGGTTTTTGTTCCATGTTTGAACAGTGTTCAGTACCATTAATGTCACCAGATGACACTGGTGACATGATATGAATAAATAATCCAAATATCAATAATATAAACACACTGTTCCTACTTCTAATAAAGATTCAGAGATTCCAGCCATGCTTTCCCTGAGAAAAGTTAAATAATTTTCTAACTTCAGCTTCCAGTCATTGGATTTGCTCTTCTTCAGTCTGATAAAGAATCCTCTGCATGAGGATACAGAGACAATGCACTTCTGTACTTCTAATCTGAAATCTCCTTAACTACGTAATAGGATAGCACTGCCTCTCCTAACAATTGCGTCACTCTTAAGATGTTCTATAATTTTCAGCATGATCCAAATTCTCTTTTTGTTTCCCACAAATATGCTGCAACCTGCAAACAAGACCTACACATTTCTATTCCAGCTGATCTGTAGTTACATTATTTACTGCTCTGGTTATTGTGTTATCTATAATCTTCACCCACAGTGACTAGAAACAGCTGTTCAAATGAATGATAAAGACATGGGAGATAACAGATTGTTGAAGCATCTGATCAGAAACACGTCTCATGAGGTATCGGAATGTAATAGAGATTCAATGCATGTTTATATTTGTATTAAGTTTATTATTTAACTGGCATACTCAATTTATAAATTAGTACACAGTGTTCTGAAATGGCAAGGATCTCTACTGATTTTTAGCCTGAGACCTCCAGCATGTATTCTTAGACTAAAATCACTTCCAACAAATGCAGGTTTTCCTTTAAACATCCATTTGCTAATAGATGAGAGGGCAAGGGCACAGACAAAAACCACAGCTATTTAGGTGCAGAAATGACTGTCGGACATTCCTTCTCCCCATTTGGCCTTACAGGTTCCTGCTGTCTACCTGCGTGTGCCTACAGGCCCGTATGCCTGCCTATACATGCCTATGCACGCCTATACATGCCTATGCACGCCTATACATGCCTATGCATGCCTGGGACTGCACGGGCACACCCAGGTGTGCCTGGCAGCACGCGTGCCCGTGCCCACACCTGTGTCCACAGGTGAGGGGGTGCAACACGGCCCCGGCTGGAGGGAGGAGGGCTCCAGCCCAGCACTGCTGCTGGGGCCGGCTTCCTGCCAGAGGCTGCCCTGAGCCCAGAGCCATCCGTCTGCCGGGATCGCCGCGCTGCTCCTGGGCACGTCTGCCAGCACCGCTGTGCAGGTAACCCCCGCACGGGCTGCCACCTGCCCGGACAGGGCTCCCCTCGCACCACAGGCCCAGCATGGCTGACCATGGAGGCCCCTCACAGGCCCAGACTAGGTGCTTCCAGCTGGCATGGCTGTCACGGGCACATCCCCTACAGCAGGGCCCTGCCTGGCCCAGCACAGCTGCCATGGGCATGTCCGCTACTGGAGGGCCCTGCCCAGCCCAGCATGGGTGCCACGGGCACATCTCCTACAGCAGGGCCCTGCCCAGCCCAGCATGGCTGCCATGGGCACATCCCCTGTGGGCACGGTCCCCATGGGTGGGGAGAAGCTCCCTCCTGACCCTTCTCCTTATTGTCCCTAAATAAGGGTTCTTCACCCGGTGTGCAAAAACTAATCAACACACTGAGTCAAGATATTTGTCTTTATTTCAATTCTGCAGAATCGGGTGCCGGGCATTTAACAATAGCCAGCACTCCTTGTGTTTCTGAAAGTCCAATATTTATAGTGCTAAGATACAGCTGATTGGTGAGCTACAGTTCCTTTACCATCCCTCATCATACATAGGCATTCAAGTTAATGTTTTAAACTTTTTTGGGAGATCCGCTTAATTAGCGTGCTCTTTATTTACAAGAGGGTGTGTGTTTTAGCATTGTAATTTCCTAAGGCTCCTCTCAGACAGTCTTATATAGAATCCATTCCAAAGACTATACGTCTTGTCATCCTATACTTAGATCAGAGACCAGGAGCATACTCCTTCCATGGGTCTTGTTTGCCTTCAGTAAGTTCTCGATATGGTAATCCTTCAGCAATTCAATTTCTTTGATCTAAGTTTCGGTTAATTGTTTCTACATCTAGTCCGGGTGCAAAAGGTTCAATTAAGTTTTAGTTTCAGGAGTTCAGCTAAAGTTCAATCAAAGTTCTATTACAATTTTATACAAAGCACTTATGTAACTTTTTAACAATATTCTTTTGAGATCACTCCCAGTGTCTGTAGACATGGCGCTTAGGGATGTGGTTTAGCGGTGGACTTGGTAGTGTTAGGTTAGCAGTTGGACTCGATGATCTTTTCCAGCCTAAACAATTCTATGATTCTACTTCTGGAGGAGGAATGGTGCAGTGTTTCACCTATTTCATCCAGCCTGCCCATTTGCTGTAAAACCTGCCACATTACCCGCACACCCTTCTCCAGTGGGCACCCGCCGTGGGCAGAGCAGGGAGGATCTGCCGTTACCACAGCATTGCAGCAGAACAGACCTGGCGTGCAGTGGGGGAGGTTGCCTGATTTAGAGACCGCTACTGCCGTGGCTGTCTTGGCACTTCCTCATATTCCAGGTGGGACATGCAGTTAAAGCGTGCAGATTTTACTGTGTCGGTCTTGTGGGCCAGAGGACAAGTGCCGCAGGCTGCTGTGGGCAGTATTCCCTTCTTCTGAGTGTCCAGTCACAGGACTCGTGAGCGAGGTAGTATTGCTTTCTAAAGCTTTTTAACAAAAACAGTACAGGAAATATGAACCTATGAGAATGTTACAGTGAGACTGAAAATTTAGAGATTCAGAGGTCACATCCAGGATACAAAGGATTTGGGTTGTAGCCCGCGATCTAAACACACAGAACTATGTTTGTAAGCAGCAGGCATACATTAGTATTGTAGGGATTTTATTTTTTATTAACAAGAATTGTTACTAACACATTATTAACACATAAATTGCACATTCTGCCACTTGTGTCCAGTAAAATTTATTGTATATTAAAATATTGTATATTAAAATTTAAAAATATTGTCTATTAAAACCTTTTGAGGACAACTTCCAGACTTGAAAAATCCTAAGCTACACCTTAGGAAAATTGAAAGCCATTGAAAAAATATATATACTAAATTATGCACTTCGGTTTATCATCTGAGTTTAAAGTATTCCCTATTCCCAATTGTCATATATGACAAACACCATTCAATAGTAAAGGGGAAGTATCAGTTCCATTATAAATTTGCAAGATGCCATGTGAAATGTTTTGTGTAATTTGAATAAAATATGAATGGAAGTGAAATATGAACAGAAATGTTCAAACTGGAGCAGCTGCAGAAAATTACTAGGATAACTGGGGAAATACAGAGCCTGTTTTATGCTGCAACTAGAAAAGCCTTGCCTCTTGAAAGGCATGGTGACGCTGAGCAGGGATATGATTTTTGTCTACAAATATGTAAAAGGTGCAAATACTGAGGCAGGAGAAAAGCTGCAGGAGAAAAGCTACAGAAGGAAAGGATAATGCTGGCACAAGAACAATGGTATAAAATGGCCAGACACCACACATTTCGGATGGAAATTACTGGAAGGTTTCTCATCACTAGACCACTGAGGTTTAGGAGCAGTCTGTCAAGAGAAACAGTGGGACAGGAAGCCCTAACTACTTTAAAAGCGAGTCTTGACCAGTTAACGAGGAAACCGCATGACATGCTAACTGTGATATTAAGGGAAGTTTCACTGATCAATCCCTTATTCCTCATACAGCATGATATTAGTGTCTTACACATCCTATGATGAGACTGCTTCTCGCAAAACCTGAAATCATACCACTTGAGATGAATTGCAACTGGCCATCAGTGTAATGTGCAACCTCCAAAAGTGTCAAGTGCTTCGGAGGCAGGAAGAAGGAAAAGTAAGGAGATGCAGCCCCCTGCTACATTATTCTGCCCAGGAGCTGACAGAAGCCCCTTTGTGTTTTCTTTGTTTCTTGCACCAATTTTTATTTGGTAGAGGAAAGCAGTCTGAAGAGGCAGAGATTGGAGCAGGGGACTGGCTGCTCTCCACAGCCTTGTCCCCTGCCAAACTGCAGATTGTCTTTGTAAATCTAGACATGAGTTTTGCTGTGAAGCGACGTTAACTCCTGCTAGGTCTTCTGTGTTACTGTACAGCTTATGGAGCAGTGGCATGGGAAGCGAGGCCGTAGCATCTGAGGAATCAATCTGCACCACAGGCTGGTGTGTACTTCTCCCGAGGATGCAGGCCTTGGGATCTGTGAGGATGTCTTCCTGCTGTCCTCTACCAGCTTCTGCCTCCCCACAGAGCAGATTTGAGAGGAGCAGCTGTTCCAAACCTCCTTCCCAAAACCCTCTCTGCAGCAGTTCTGCCTGATTCAGTCTCTTGCTGTCCACAGTCCAGCAGGATTTGGTGTTCATGGAAAAAGAGAAGACTGGCTTCTTTGGTCTGATGTTTGTGATTTCAGTATCGCTTTTGGTCATTCAGGTGCACACCCTACTCAGCCACAGCTGGGGAGATCCTATGCAGAACCAAAGCAGAACCCAGAGCACGGTGTTAGATTTCTGGGTCTAACCCTGAGCAAGGAATTACCTCAGCTGGCCAGGTAGAATTAGAGAAAGGAAAGCAATATCTTAAATCCTGCTCTCTTTGGCATGTAAATGCTCAGGTCTGGGTTGCGGCGAGGCAGCTGCTTCCACTGAGGATGCACATACCAGAGTTCTCTCCTGGTGCTATTAACTAAATTGCTTCATCCAAAAAAGAAGAGGACATCACTCCTCTGCTGAAGCTGTCTGGTTATTGCCCCTAATTGTTTCATACACCGGATTAATGGCTAGAAAAGACATCCATAATATGTGAGGTATGGATTCAATGCCATTCTCAGGGTGAAGAGTTCACATAAGATACCCTACCTCTCAGAAAAGTGCCCTGACCATCAAGTTAAAGGATATTTCAAGGTGTGATGGAAGGGAAGTAACAGTCCCCTCTTGCCCCATTCTGTTTCATTGCCTTGAAAAGGATGCAAGATATCTTGTGTCAGGGAGTAGGAGAAAGAAAGAAATAAAAGTGAGCCTGCCTGTTTGTAAGACATTACTATGGAGGACAGTTCTAGTCTGCTCTGATACGCGCATGTATCTCATGGTTTCATGTGCGCTTATTAAAGCACCCTCAGTGATGATTGCCTGTCTACAGTTATGTTTTGAAGCTTATGAATTATGCAGGTTTTTATCTGTTTAATGTGTATGTTGACTTCATATCATCCTAGTTTCTTAATCAAGATGCCAGGCAAGACAGAGTATATGCCCTCTGAGGCTTCATTAATCATACATACAATCTCATCAAAAAGATATTACAATACCTAAAAAGTTTTAATTCTGGGAGTTCCAGCACATCACTCAAACAGAAGTCCCTCATGATAACACAGCTTTCCTCAGAGCATTCTTGATGGCTTTTATGAGTTGGCTGGTTGTTCTATAGGGGCACTTGGGCACATGCATTATGCATCAGCTTGTCCCTGTTTTGCTGTATCTGTCAACACACTAGTTGGTAAGTATTCACAATCATTTGCTGCATCACTTTTAGTGATTCAGAATTAGAAAATCCCTTTTTCTAAGTTCCTACAATGTTATAATTCCTCTTAAGAAAAAACCCTATAAAGGTTATACTGAGTGATTTTAACACTATGATAAAGTGACTATTCTTACTAAGGTTTGGTGATTTTTATGTCAATAAAAGCACAAGCCTAAAGCCCCATATTTATTATTGGTTATAGCACTGGTATGTAGAAAAACATGTAATATCTTCTGTTATATAGGACCTTGAACAATTGTGTTTTCAGTAGCTTGATTTTATGCTAACTTTTTTTGTTTGCTTGCTTTTATTCTTCTATGCATCCTGACCTTTTAAAATAAATGCTTTCTTTTCTAGGCTAGGTAGACAAAAAGATAGAGCAGAGGCCATCCACACGGCATAGCCACTTCACAGCTCAGGCTTCTCCGTGGCTTGCTGGGTTTTTCTCTAGCAAATCCACTTATTTAGGCTGCTTGATCTGTTTTCCACGTGAGAATATTCATATTTCCCAGCTTTTTGAAGCTTAATCAGAAAACGGCATGTTTCAAACCAGCTAGTTTGAAACTCCAAATGATAAATATATGAAAATAGCAACACAGGGTCACAGCCAAGATCTGTCTCCTCCATGAACTTGTGGCCCACAGCAAATGCTTTGGGAAGAGTGTAGAAGAGGGTGAGTCTGCAATGGTGCTGCTGCAGACTGCTCTCCTTGCCTCCAACTGTTCGCAGCTCGGGGACTTCCTGAGCTGAAGGTGACATAAAGTCTTATCTTCCACTACCTCTGCTGCTTTTTTGGTTAATTGCATTTGGCTATATTAAAATACATAGTATGCCAGTTTAATAAGCAACTGTGTTAAGCCCTTATAAATGATTCTTCTTTGCGGTGTCAGTGTTTGTGTCTTCTTATAAATTTTATAGGGTAAATGTTTACATATCATCTGGTTTCTACCTAAGTAAAAAATAGATTGCTGTGGAAACATTTTACTGAATAATCCTCATTTATAGATAACTGCACTTTCTCCATTAACGAGCTCTTAATCTATTCATTGAGGGGATTCATTGCTTTTTATAGTGACATGGTGACTAAAAGCAAGTGTTTTTAAATTGAATGCTGAATAGAGGCAAATTATACTCTGCTGATACTCCTGTCTTGGCCACCTAGGCCTATATGTAATCCTATCAAAATCTACTGATTTATGAGATTTATTTTGCATAATTAGGTGACTTTTTTAATTTGTTATTGACTGCATTATGTCACTGTTTCTATGAGTTTGCCTGGTATGTACATTATGGACAAATAGGCTATTGCTAACTGAATCATTTTGCATGCTCTTTGTTTAAAGAAGAACATTATGGTTATTCTGGAACTTGCACAGCTCTGAGATGAGTTAAAGGTTAGCAGGAATTGTTCAAAGAGCTCCTGGACACAAAGATCCCCTTTCTGAAATGTAACACTCACAGTCCTAGCAGGTGCAAGTTAATATAATCTCTAACCACTAATGGAAAAGTGAATGATTAGTTATCCATGTTTTTTTCTAAATGCAGATCAAAATATTGAACACTTTTTCTGCATCATTAAAGAAAATCTTATCCTTACAAGCTAATAGCAGATTTATACTATTCCAAGATTGTCTTTTGTTCTTGATGTGTTTAAGGACTAGCTTTTATTCTTTAATTAAGTTTTTATTGTCCTTAAACCTGTTGACGGCTACTGTTTGTTGGTGCCTTTTGTTTATCATTTTCTGTGCATTTCCTTGCCAATTGGTTGTATTCATTGTTCTCCCATCTCAAGGTTTTCTTGGTTTTACTCCCTACTTCTCTGTAAACAGACCAGTGTCAAAGTAGTTGTCTTCATAGCTGTAGGACTGAAGGGCTTAGCTACCCAGTAAGGCATTCTTAACTTAAAGCTATTATTCTCATTTTTGTCGTTTTTTTAATTCCCACTTTGAGGTTGGATCCAAGTTTTGCTGGTTCTTCTATTAGAAAGAAGATGGAGACTATCTTTTAACCAGTGGCTTTGGTGTTGCCTCTCATTTACAGTTTTTGAGACTTGGATATTATTTAATGCTTTTGTATAACTGGAACAAATTAACCACGTAGGATAATATGCAACTGCAGAATGTCATCAGCACTCACAAATCACTCGATATGGCAAAGTTTTCTTTCTGTCCCTGTCTTTCTAGTTCTGAAAAATTTGTCTTCTTGCACTGAGCAAAATGTATATCGCTGTTACCAAATAGCTCTGACAGTTGATAAGTTCTGTTTTATTGAGCAATAAGTTAATGTCACATCAGCTGCTAGAACTAACAGTTTTCACTGATGCACACTGAATCCTTTAGGCTAGGCTGTCAGTTCACTTACTGCTTAAATGAACATATGCAAATGAAGATATGATTTTACCATAGCAACCAGTCAGACTATACAGAATTCTTCAGTTATCCGTCCTCCTCACAGCTAAGTGTAACTGGTGTAGGCTGTGAGAGGTGGGCAGTTTACACTGTATGTCAAATATTGTACAGAGAACTGCATATAAATTAGATGAACATTGCTAAGCAGAGATTAATTAAGACACCACAATTGTGAAGAAATTAAATTAATTCAGTTGATAAAGAGCATAGCTGATGAGGCATCCATTTTACTAAAGCAGGTTAAAATACACAGAGTCCTGTACAGTGTCGAGAATGAGGGAATTAATTCAATTTTAGGAAAACTGTCTTTTTCAGAATCAAGGGTCATTTTTCTCTCTGAAACCAATGCAAATCAAAGACCCAACTCTTCTAGATTTCTGCCTGTGGGACGGGTTTTGTTTCCTTGTTTGAGAAAGCACTGGGGGCTTACAGAGTTCAGTAGTATGAAGCTTCATCACAAAAATCCCAGACAAATATTTTCCCAGATTCAGTGAAGTAATTTAGTAAACTCTTCTGTAAATTGTAAAGCTCCAGAAGAGACACTGATTAAAGTGGTATCTGGCAGTTTTTCATTTTCCAGTGGTATTACGTCAGGTTACTAGTTAAAGCAAGATACCTACGCATAGGTACATGATCTATATATATACAACATTTTCACCAGTTCTGAAATGTTAGCCTCAGTTTTGAAATTCGGTCTGTGATCACTCTTGCTTTGCCTTCACTGACAAACATCCTAGAAATACAGAGATTTTTTCTGATGATACTTCAATCAAATAGAAATGCATTTCTTGCTCTTTTCAAGACTTACAGAAATTCTTACTTCAAAGTGCTGGAGGCTTTAGGAAATAGAGTAGCTTGTCTCCTTGGTGAACATAAAAGGGTTCTTTGTCTCAGCTGAACGTACCACACAAATTACAGGAATCCATACTGGCCTGGGTTCTGACCAGAGCCCAGCTATGTAAATCCAGGGTCGCTTCAAACTTTTACTAAGCCTGCTGGGGTTTACACAGGTGTAGAAAGAAAGAAGTTATTCTAGTTCTTATTGAGAAGGTATGTGCAATTACACAAACATGTTTCTGGGCACAAATAAACTTCTAAGGTTACATACTACTGTTATTACCAGGACTAAGACACATTTTTAAAGTGTTTTCTATATCCTTAGAAACAGCACAGAGTGCATTGTGCAGATATGTTTAGATTTAGTGAAGAGAAGACTTTAGGCAGGACCTTTGTTCACGATGAAGGAAGAAAGAATTTTTTTAACAGGAAAATTCTGGCTCTTGTGCTTAAGATGTATGCATTGAAGGGAAATGGGGGAGGGGAACAAACATCATATTCAAGGTCTGAGTATGAGTGCATGTGAATACTTTGCCTCTAAACCTTTGAGCCAAGCTACGAGTTGTTCACTCTGGGCTCAGGGCTGAGTGGTTTCCTCTGTTTTGTACACGAGGCCCAGGAAAGACACAAGACCTGAGAGTCCACTCCTCCTGTTTGCTTCTCACTTCTTCTCTGCTTACTGTTTCACAGAAACTGTCAAATTTTCTTAAAGACTCTGGCCAAGCCTCTCAAAACAGCACCAGCTGAGCCTTATGCATGCAGAGATATGTAGTGGTGCTGCTGGATGAAAGAGTGGATATTTAAAAGGGAACATACAAAAAGAGGCAGGGGAGAAAGGTGTCCTGACCACGCTCTGTTCATGTGCCTAAGGGATCCGTGATCTCCCAGGGCACTGCAACAGGAACCACCTCTCTTCCCACACACACAGGACCTGGGAACTGAGGAGCCCTAATCTTTCCTTTCCTTCCTTGTGCAAGCTGTCGCCTGCAACGCTGACAGCACCACTGAACTGTTCTAACAAATCTCTGTGTTGTTTGGCACAGCTCTGTGACACATGAAGTCCAGCCGCCTCTGTGCATAGCGTTCCCAGCATCTCCAGCCAGCTCTGGGAATCAAAGCTGGTGTTTGGCTGAAAATACTTTCTGTTGGAGTTTCTGACGTTACAGATTTTTTAAGGCTTGCAGCACTCCCATGTTCTTGAACGAGATACTGCTGGGCAACCTTAGCACTGCAGTCATTGAGGCTTTGGTCAGTGCAGAGAGTTAAACCCAGGTGTTCGATACCCTGAAGGACAAAGGTTGGTTCTCCACCATCCACAAAGTAAAATTTATGTATATGCAATATTTTCTTGCTGCATCACACTGGCCTTTTTTGGATGTGACAGCTACTTGTGTCATGCTGGGTATCAAGGAGTGGGACCTGTGTTCTCCTCGGGCTGTTCCAGTATAATCACTTGACCACTGCAGAGATAGGAGTAGGAGTTTGAAGTCTTGCTATCCACCAGCTGCTGGAGATCACGTCTCTGCTTGAGATTGATGCCACACACCTGAACCATACTGAGGGATCATGCGACATACCACGCAGCTCATCCATGGGCTAAGCATGGCTATGCTATTAACATTTTTAACTGCTCCATTTGCATCTGTAAGAGTATATCTGCCATGCATTTTCTTTAGTTGAACCATTTGTTTTCTGACCGCATGCATTTTTGCTCATCTTTGTGTAGTTTTATCTTAGAATATGGACAATGATTGCTTTGGAGAAAGCTGTAGGACTCCAATTCATTACTATCTGCTGTGTCTCAGGTTGCTTTCAAGTGAATGGGAAAGGGAGAGTCTCACTCATTGCTATTATTTGTTAATTTTTCCTGTTCAGACGCAGATAGATAACTGGGCATCTAATACCCATGTTCAGAAGCCATGAATTCCAGAAAATTGCTCTCAGAAACACGGAGAACATTTCCTGCTAAAGTACACTGCCAGCAGCCATCACGGATTCTCATTGTGGATGTCACATCACCTTCCTGGACCAACACTTGTTCTGTACTCTCTGAAGCTCTGGAAAACACACTTTGCTTGGCATGCAGTTTGACAGGCCCTTGCCGTGTTCCCCTGCTGAGCCTCTACGTGGTGCAGAACCAGCAGGAGTGTCTGCTTCCTTTTACGGTATGTGTGAAATTACGTCTCTTGGGATCTAACAAACATGCATGCAATACATGGTTGCGGTTCAATAATGAAAATTACGATTTACTACAAATTTATATCTAAAAAATAATAATTTTCAAAGAGCATAGTTTCATAGACTTCATGGAAGAGATGAACTTTATGGAAGAATGATGTTTAAAAGGAGGAGTGTCATATTTTTGATCTGTGAAGTTGCTCATGTATGTAAATTAGATTTTGTGCTGTTCCCTTCTAAAACATCTGCTGTACCTCTCCCTTTCAGTGCTACTTTCTGCCCTGTCTGTATTGCTTCTCTATCAAAAATATCAAACACAAGTCTATAGCTGTAATAATTTGGATGGTGAAATGGTTTATGTATTACACAAATATTACCACTTTGGGAGGGGTTCACATTTAAGAGGAAAGGATCAGAATTCCAAATATTTTTTGTTAAATTTGATAAATATCCTGAAATTATAGAATCATTCAGGTTGGAAAAGACCCTCAAAATTGAGTCCAACCGTAAACCTAACACTGCCAAGTCCACCACTAAACCATGGACTAAGCACCACATCTACACGTCTTTTAAATATATAGATCTAAGTCAGTAAGAACAAGTATTTCATTCCTCTAGGGATATGCAGCAGAATAAATATAGATGGAGAATGACTCTACAGTAAAAGTTTGGGATTACAAAGCATCATAAAGTTCACAAGAATCTATGAACTCACACTATTATAAACAGTCATACTGAGCACTGTCATTTATACAATGTAGTGTAAACACACATTATTAACCCTTCCACTTTTTTCAGCAATGGTGAAAACATTCTGATATACTTAGTCAAGTTTTCACATCTCAGGAAAGGTAGAGGCCAACTGGGAAAAAAAAAAACCATAGCAAATGCGATCAGCAAGATGTCTGTGGCTAATGGTGGTGTTTATTTTGTAGAATAAGTTACAGATAATGTGACAGGGTAATTAAGGAGATACCAAAGAAACATTTTCTGGAGATGTTGTGAAATCACTCGGATTAGGGGCTTTAAGAACAGACACTTGTCTTGCTTCCTAGGATGAATTTACATGTAATTCATCCTGGCATGTCACTGTGGAATGGACTAGGTAATCTGTTTCACAACTGGTTCCTATGATTTGGCATTATGTCCAAATTAATTTGTAAGTGTTAGGGTCCAAACACCTGCTTTTGTATTTGTGAAGTATGTCCTGACAGTGATCCAACGTGTGCTGGCTGACAGCAACCTCAGATGTCATTTGGTAATCATGGCTCACCAGAGCACAACTGCACTTTGACACAATCCCTCTACTTGCCCCATCATATGGATCATCTGCTTATGATAGGTTGTCTTTTTTATTTAAACAACAGTTCTTCATTTTGATAATCACAGTTTTTAAAGACAGAGGAACCCTTAGATCATTGTTTGGCTTCCTTCATATTACAGGCTATTATATTTCACTGAAGTACCCATATATCATTAAAGCATTTCCCCCAGAAAGACATCTAGTTTTGATCTGAAGATATTACAAGATGGAGAGTCAAGTACTTTTGTTGATGGTTTCTTCCAGTGGTTAATCACTGTCATTGTGAAATTTGCACCTGGTTTCTAATTTGCATTTAGTGGCTTTAGCTTCCAGGGATTTGATAATATATTTCCTCTTTGGCTAGATTGAAGAACCTGCTTGTGTTTTATACTTTCTTCCTCTAAACATAATCAGGTCCCTTCTCAATCTTCTAGCTGGTAAATGAAAGAGAACAAAGTATAAGTCTAACTGCAAGGCATTTTTACACGCCCTTAATTACTTCTAAGCCCTTCTATGTATTCACTTTTCTGTTTGTTTCGATGCTGCATTCCAATACTGGACTCAGCAATGCTGTAAAGAGAGCTAAAAAATACCCTCTCCACCTGTTTCCATGACTGATAATCACATCAACTCTTTTGGCATAATATTGTGTTTCTCTGGGGCTTGTCCAAGACAGCAATGTTCACAGTCACAGACTTGAGCCAGTAGTGCATACCCAGTTGAGAGGCACAGCTCTAGTGTGAGCCCCCCACTCCCCTTCTCCCCAGCTTTGCTTGGATGTTCTGCCTAGTAAGCCATCTCTTTATTTTAGACATCTGTTGTACTGAAGGCTGTTTTTCAGAACAGTTCTTTTTCTATTAGGAACAGTATAGCAAGATGACTATCTTCTTCTATGGACCTAATTTCAATAATAAGGATATCTGGTCCTCTGCAGCTTCTGGAATCAGGAGCAGTTTTACATCTCTAGCTGATAAACACCCGTTCTGTTCCATTTCAGCCTTCTTCAGAAATACCAGGGCTCCGTTGCTTTTTCTGTAGTCTTGAATTTGCCCCTTTGTCTCAACAAGGCATGCTGTTTATTACATTGACTTTCTGGTCTAGCTAGAGAACAACTTGATACTTCTCAGTGAGGAACCAAGATAGAGCTATATGAAAGGTTGCTGATTAGACAAATCATATGAAGTCAGGAAAGCCCCGGAGCTGAAAATAGAGATTGGGAGAGTACATGGGGAAGTGTCATATACAGTTATCCTTTTCTAAGTCTTTCCTGGGCATTTGTTTATGGTCTCTGTTCCTACTGGTCTCCCCTATTGGCCTAACTCTAACAAGTCCAAATAACTTCCCTGGGAAGGGCAGGGGGAATGCCAATTAAAAGGAAATCAGGAAGAAAGTAAATAACCTTTCTTTGGTTATTTGGTGCAGGACAACAGATGGTGACGAGAGGAAGTGAGCATTAAAGCATCAAAAAATTTTAATGTGGGGCTGAGTAAGGACTCTGAGCAGAGCACCTCCAGTTAATGGGCCCTGTTCCTAGTCGTTTTCCCTTTGGATGGGCAGCCATCCCCCACAAGTCCCAGAGCCTCCCTGACAGAAAGGGCTGAAAAAGAAACACGGGAGAAGGGCATTAACTACAGGGATCAGCAAATTAAGGAAGTGAAGTAGGTGAGGGTACAACATGTGGAAGGAGCCAGACTGGGGAGTGAGCACAGTGCCTACCTCAGTTCATGGCCAGCTTTGATCCCTCATTTTGGTAGCTTTTTTCTGCAAGCAATGTAGTGTTGCAGATTAAAATGTTTTGCTGGACACACAGCGTGAAGTTATGAATTCTTGTAGTTGTGTAATAAAGGGGAGGGGTGTCACATGTGAAGAAACATGTCAAGGCCTATCGCACTGGGCTGGATGTCAGTGCCTAGAAGAAGGGTGCAGTCAGAAACAGTTAAACAACACAATCCATGCTTAGAAGCTTAACTTATGTCCCAAGCACATTCCAGAATTGAAACTGCAGCTTACATAGACTTACCTAAGTTAACATTTGAAGTAGCTGTGCATATATAAGAGAAAATGTAACTCTGCCAGTGCCAGTTCCAAAGGGTGGGTACTAACTGGACTTCAGGCTGCCCTGCAGCCCATGCTGAGCCCTGTTCTGCCCCAGTTAGAAGCAATACTTGACGTGCGACAACTGGTTTAAATCTGTGTGAGCTGCAGCTGCCTCCTGGGATTGCAGGGCAGGCATCTGAACTGCGGGGAATTTTACTGTAGCACTTTGAAGAAGCTCCTGGCTGCATCTGCTTGGTGCATTTCTCGAAGATTGCCAGCCTCACAGCAGAACTGACATAATGGGCCAGACACTTCTCACACTGTAGAGTACAAACTGTGATGTCTTTCCTTAAGACTGCTCTCTTCACCATTCCGAGGCAAGGTTTGAGCCGTCCCAGCTTTCTTCCCCACCTTATTTGCAGAAGCATCTGAGCTGTTTGTGAACACATGCCTGAGCCCCCTGGTTCATAACTTAGTCACACTGAAAGACCATGCTGTAAACCATGGCTGCTCAGGAGTGGTTCAGTGAGTCAGAGCTCCAAGCATCTGAAGCAAGCAAGTCATATGTTCATCTGTTGCCTCTTTTGTGAGGAATGTGACCTCTGGCAGCAGCATCTTATATTACTTCAAACAGATTTGGTAGAGTTTACTAATGATCTCTCCTATGGCCAGAATTTGCCAGTTTACCTGCTAGGTACATCTCAACTTCTTTGAGTTCTTGTTGAAGTTCAGGGGAGCTGACATCTGTGTGAATGCTGGCTGAGACACTCCACACACCTTTGGATCTTAGGTGCTCCATAGCATTGTCATGTCTATGCTAAGGAAAGGTCATGGGTGGGTAATAGATACCAGGTAGCCTCAACTAATATTGCATGGAGAGAGAGTATGAGAGGGGTCTACCATGATCCTGGCCAGCCTGGTTCATATTCAGACTGCCTTCTGTGGATTTAGGTGACCGCTATAAAGTGATACCAAATTCACAGAAGTGCTGAGCAATGTATGTGATATAAGGGTTCAGCAGCCCTGGACTGCAGGTAATCTAAATCACCATAGCAGGTGGTGAGAATATGACCCAATATCCTCCAATCCATGAGACTGAAAAAAAGCATCATAGCGGAGCACAGTGAGTTAATAATCTGTGCATTTATAATGTTCATCTTGCCACAATGAGTCAGACCAGCTGTCCTAGGGGCAGCCATTGTACAGTGGTAGCTGCTGCCTGAAGGAATAAAACATTTTTACAAATTACATCTATAGAATAATTTTTCCTTTTTAACACTTGCTCTGGTAGCTCATCTTTGAAGCAGGAGGGTCCACAGACCTTCCATCAGCGTTTGCTTTTTTGATAATCATTACTGTGGTGAATGTCCTAAAAGAGCAGTATAAGAGCATAAGAAATGCCCCCCTGAATCAGACCAACAATCCATCAGCCCAGTCTCAAAAGGAAAGGCTATTTTGGGGGAGTGCCCAGCCCAATCGCTTTCTGCAGTTCATTCTCCTCACACTCCCCTAGTTCCTAGTTGTATTAAGAATGATAAAGGATACGTTTGAAGCTATTCTGCTTGGTACCTGCTTCTGGACCTGTTACCCGTGAGCTTGTGGAACCCCTTTTTGAACCTGTTGCCACGGTCTGACTACAAAGCCTCCTGAACGCAGGTTCCAGATGTCCACAGCCCAGTGAGTAAAGGAGTATGGATATGGCAGGGGTGACTATGGCCTGGGGATATCACACTGCCTCAGTACTCCTATTTATGTCTCAAGTTCTGCCTCTGTGTTATGCAGGGCCAGAGGAGAGAGACATGCTGAACTACTGCATTTGGGCTAGCAGCAGGCAACAGGTAGACGGCTGAAAACTTGAGGAGTGATCCTGTATGTTGTTACTAGGATTACAATCAGCTGGTTTTGATTCATATCACTGTGCACTGCTTTATGACTTACCTCCTGCCCCCAGTCTTATCTCAGTGCTGTGAATTCAAAAGCCTCCTTCTACAGTATGGAAAAATATTTCATATTATCAGTTTGACATTTCCAGTCTTTCGATGTCATTGAATACTGTTTTGCAGCAAGTGAGAGAAAACTTTGCACGAATTCAAGCCTGCATTTTGGAGCTCCGTTCGCTACCAAGAGAAGGCTGTTTCCCGCAGGGGGGAAATGGAGTGGTACAAGCTGTGCAGGATGGATTGCAACAATTCAAACAATACAGCAGACACACAGCAGAAGGAGGGTCAACAAATAGTTCCCTTGAGGTAAGAAAATGTTGGGAAGGTAGTGGGAACCATCCACCAGACATGCCACTTGTTAGCTCCATGGGAGGGAGAGAGTAATTAAGAAAAGAAGTCCTCAGAAAAAACCCTTGTGGCAATCTCTAAATGCTCATGGAAACAAGACATTCAGGTTTGAGTTGCTTATAGAGACTGACTTACTTTACAGTATAGAAAAATGAATTTAATTTCCAAACATTTAAGATTGGATGCTTTTTCAGCTTTATTTTGATTACTTTCACAGAACTGTGTCAAAGGCAAAGACATTCACAGTACTTATGGACATGATTTTCCTTTCAGCCTACAGTTACATTCTGCAGTGATAGTGTCTGAAACTTTCACTGATACAATAGGATGTTTGTGCAAAGGTCCTCATTGTGCCTGAAGGCATGTCCACAATTCATTGAAAGTGAACTCATACAGACAAAAGAAATGCATTTCATCCTGAGAGGAGTTAGTATAGTTGCAAAGGACAGGAAAAGCCTACAGGATGGTCATTGTCTTGGCACAGTCCTCTTCAAATAAGTTTTCAGAGTAAAAAGAAAATATGGTCAGTATTTAGAGTAACAAGAGGGTTTGTTTATAATTAGCATTTTCCTTTTCTCAGTGGCAACCTGGGAGTTCCACAGGGCTCCTAGTCTGCAAATTGTAATAGTCCCTTATAATGCACCATTGGCAGTGGCTGCGTGAAATAACTGAAAAGTCTAAAAAGACCATTGTAAGCTCTGTGCAACAGACAGTCCCTGAAACTCAGGAAGCATCACGTCTGTCCTTGGCATGCATCCCTACATTGGGTGAAGGGAAAAATGGTAATCTCTGACACCTTTATGGCAGACACAGAAAGAATGGGGCAATCTCATTGCTTTGCCCATGCCCCAGAGAATTAGGGGAGAACTGTGCCTGCTGTAATCTTGATGCAGTAGTAAAGTGTTTTGAAACACCACGTGCAATTACTTCCTTTCTGCTCAGGCTTTGTGAAGTTTTGGGACTGGCTGTTGATGATTTGCCTGGAAAAAGTAGAACAGGGACTTAGGCTAAATAAGTCTTGTTGAATAGGTTAGTGAGATGAATTGGTATGGTAGGACAGCCTGAAGTTTGTCAGGGATTTCAGTACACATACATACTGGTGTCTTGTTTCCCAGGATTCTCAGTGGGAATGAACTTGCACACAGCAGGTCTGTCCAGTGCTTCCTGAGCCAATTGCATAGGTGTGTTGTCAATCTAGCTTGAGCAATGGCTCTGACATGACCCTACATACAGTGAACATGCTAGAAAATTTTAGGTATTCAGCAATCTAACTGTCTCAGAGATCCAATGTCCAGAAATCCTGCATGAATATATCAAGTCCTCAAATCCCTCTGTGCAGATTCCTATAGAAAAGGGGACATAACGATGGCAAAAACTGTATGTACAGCAGTCCTGGGACAGGATCTAATAGATTTTGGTGCATGCTAGTGGCGGTATTCTCAGCTGGGTACGTATACTTGCATAAGTGGGAGGGAACCTGCTAACAACACATGAGAACATACATGCAAATGTAGAAAGCAGAGCAAGGTTCACAGGAAGAAGTTTTTTTTTTAAAGAAGTATCAACTGATGTGAAAGGACAGGCAGTTATCAAGAGGGGAAGGACTCTGATAGAAGTATTGTTTTCTTCTGGACATGAGGAAACATCAACTTCAAACTGTCTTTCATTTCAGACTTCACAGGCTCAGGGTCTACCTGGTTTTGGAGCTTTTCAGTCCTAAAAAGGAATCCAGACTCCTATGAGTGAAATTTCCCTAGTCCTTCTACTTTATTTAGGACCTTAAACTCTTCCAGAACCATGCTGTGATTAAGCAGTCTTCCAGCTGTAATTAAGACTCACTTCTAGCGTCTATCCAGGAAGCCTTTCTCCTGATTTACTGCTTCTATGTATTTTCTTAGGGCCTTGAGGTATCTTACTGGACCATTTCAAATGTGATTTGTGCTTTAACTTCAAAGCTGGGGGTTGGAACAAACAGAGTACACTTTTAAGACAAGACCTTTTTTGACACAAAACAAAATCCAGGACGTCTTCTAGTATAGTTGAAGGAATGAGATAGCTACATTCAAAATTAAGTTATCCATTAATATAGGGAGTTTATACTCCACTAAGCAATCCTTGTTCCTCTCGATTATGCAAATATATTATGCTTTTCATTGCAAGGGGATGTAAGACACCTAATGCAGTGATAGGCTGTGGTATTATACACAGTTGAAAGTGCTGACCACCATTTCTACAATCTACTCTCATTTTCTCATAGAAATGGTGTACATAGATGCAACACTAATTCCTCCTCTTCTGGCAATTTATCAGCTTGTATTTGCTCTTCTGTACTCGTATCGGCCTGGAAAATTGGGTGTCCTCCACTCCTCTGGAATTAATCTGATGACATACCACTTTGTTGATAACTTTGATAGGTAACCAAATATTTTTCTTCCTGGTACCAGAAAATAGCAAGTTCACATGGTTTGTTGTACTATCCTTGGCCCTGTAAAGGTCCTGGGTATGTATACTCAGTCCCACCTAAAGAAGATTCTAGAGGACAGTCTTTATAAAAATGCTCAGGGCAATCTGAGAAGATGTAGAGCTGGCTGTCATGCCTAGCTGGAACAGCAGTCTGACTAACATTTGTATCATTAATTCCAGTATACCCAAACCAGAGAATGATGTAGTAGATTTTTGTATTTAAAAAAAAAAAAAAGGCAAAACCAAAAAACCCCACAACCAAACAGCAAAACCACAACACTCAAACAACAAGCAAACAAAAACCCACTCTCAAATATGCATGGATTCTAACTCAAAAGATTTCTTAGGGAGGACACGAACTCTATAAGCCAGGAGATGTGGCCATTCTTCAGAAACTTCATGCAGTAAACTGTACTTAAACTGCTGCATAGAGAATCTCTGCCAGAAAATATCTTATACAGTATTAGAGAACCCTTGCAGAGGGTCAGTTGAACAGGTAGGAGGAGGTCCTTGCCACCCTTGTGAACTAGAAGCCTCTCACTGACAGCTGAACCTTCCCTTCACCACATTCAAAATAACATCCACACTGGAGACTTTGAATTTTCCCAGTTTCCATACGACAGCAAACACCACAGATGTCAGTCACATTTGCCAGCTCTAGACTGCCCTCTGAGTTGCTCCATGGTAACTACATTTCATTCCCTGTTTCCGCTGCCTTACCTCTCTTTGAGTTGTTCGTGACAGGCATCAAATGTTTCTTCAAAGAATGCATGCCTTGTAAAGCAAAAAGAAAGAAATATTAAATCAAGAATAGGGTTTTTTGTGGCTTCATTAGTGGATACAATTTATAGTGGTCCTATTTAATTTGAAAAATATCCAAAATAAAACTAGAGAGATAATTCAAAGAACATAGAGATCTGAAGTATTATAGCACACTTGATTTTAGCAAAGGTACTGGAGAGGGTACTGAGGGCTTCCAAAAGGCAATACATGATACTTGCCTATCTTGAGGAAACTTTAGCTCAAAGTTTAGTTCTGTGGAGGATTTCAAGGACAAAGGACTTCTCTTCAAGCTAGCAATCCTTCCCATTCTGCATGCTGCATAAATGTAACTTGTGGATGAAATTCAGTCTTCTGCAAATCCTGACAAAAGGTGTTTCACAGACCTAAATAGGATCTAAGGGATGGGCCTGGTCTTTCACAGAAGGGTGAAAAAGCACCATCAGATCACTAAGGATCCAAGAAGTGAGCAGAAGAGCACCTACAATTCTCAGAGCTTTATTGAAAAATAGAAGTTGGTGATCACAGAAAAGCGGAAGGGTATTTCACCCTTACAAAAGGCCATGTTTCTAAAAAAGGCAGCTTTTCTGCTTCAGATACTTCAGTGACTGAAATTTTGTTTTCATCACAAGCATTATTTTTTTTATGCAGAGTAAGTTGGATTTTTTTTTTTCTGTTTCTTTTTCTCAGAAGGCATTTGCATGTTTTTGCTTAGGTACTGTATCTTTTGAAGAAAGAAAAAAAAAGATACCTTCTTGGAAGTGAAGCCTGGATAACTTAAGCCAGTTGAAGTAGGCATTTACTCTGTTAAATTCAACTGTATCAGGTAGACCATTGTGTGGTGACTGAGTACTTGCATCCCCCATAAGCATTTTCTATTTAGTCCACTGTGAAGTAGCAATTCTGTTTCTGTGATACTTTAAAGCTTCAGGTTGCCCATAGAGGTGGTAGATGCCCCATCCCTGGAACCATTCAAGGTCAGGTTGGACAGGGCTCTGAGCAACCTCCAGTTGAAGATGTCCCAGCTCATTGCAGGAGGTTGGACTAGATGACCTTTAAAGGTCCCTTCCAACGCAAACTATTCTATGATTCTATGATTAGAAAACATATTAGGAGAAGTATTTTTGCATTGAATTATAGGGCATGGACAAGAGAAAATAAGGCCTACTTTATTGAATTTTTTGAACTCTCTAGTTCCATCTGTTTTTCAATGGAATTAATGTCAGGTTCTACCAATACAATTTCTTCCTTAAGTTTCAAAAGCTTCATGCCTTAGTTAAATGCCCTCATAAATCAGTTGATTCCAGTATTTTGCAGTAAGATTTAACATAAGACTTATCTGGAGTGTTTGTTATTCATCAAAATTTAATGCTTTGTATATCATTTTGGTGCATTAATCCCTGACTGCCAAACTGACATCTCAGTGGCTCTGTTACTGAGATATAGTAACCCATGGTGCCGGCTGGAACAGCAAATTACAAGCATATAATTACAGTCAGTAAACAACTGAGAAGTAAATAATTGGGAACAAGTAAGATCACTATCGGTGAAATCCTGCAGCAGAGGGAAGATACTTAGCAGAGGGAGTGTGCAGGCAGCTGGGCAGGAGGGGCCAGACCTGTCACTGAGATGGACTGGCTCATCTCAGCAGAGAAAGTTACCATTTCTGTTTGTGAAGCCTTCTCTTCTGAAAGAAGTGCTCTTTTTTGGTTTTGCTATTGCGCTTCTAAAGCGACACAAGTTAAACCAAAAAGCTTTCCACCTGCTTCCATCCACGTGGAAGAGACTACTCTGGAGCTGCGCACCAGGAACGCACGGCCACTGTGCTGCCCTGCAGCACCATCCCACTGCCACCGCGCCGCAGGCAAAGCCTGGAGGGCAGCAGCAGTGGAGCACACTGCTGCCCAGTGAGAAAAAGCAGGAAGGACAGGACAGGACTACGAACAGGGTGAAGAAACATAGTATGTCGGAAGCTGTTGATGAAGTATGCTTACATGTGATCTAGCAGAAACGCAAGTGCTTAAGGAGGCGTTACAGTTGTGTTAGAAATACAGTTTCTTTAGCATGAGACCATGATGGCCGGTATTTATAGTACAAGAGTGCCACTGGCAATTTGCTTGTGCAAATATCAGATGTAGTCTTTAGGCAAATGTGCATTTTCCTAACAGTTAAACCGCAAAGAGGGAAGAATATTCCTAGCTGACTAGTAGGCATAGGAGGTAGACGTTACAACCTGCAATCATTTAAAACCCAGATATTTGTCAAAAGTATTGAGAATGCTTACTCTTGCGATTCTGACTGTTGAAGGGAAAAACGACCAGCATCAGTGAAGCTAAGTCTCAGCAGCAGCTACAGGGCAAGAAATGTAGCCAATCTGCTATAGGATGAAAAGCATTTTTCAAGTCACCAGTAGCCCATTTTTTGCCAGATTAGGAAGTATAATGACATTAAGGGATTATATATAGAAACTGTGGTAATACGAAGGGAAGTCACAGTAGCTACCTCAGTTTTTGTACATGGTAAAATATTTCTCCTGGTCTGTGACCAGCATGTGCTAGCGTGACTCAGATTGTGAAAAGGGTAAATTGGCAGTGATAGGCTACAGATGTAATGCAGCCATGGTTTTGATGAAATAAAGGTGTATCGGTGTAGCAAATGCTCTGTCTATAGCTCTGCAAAAGATAATTATAGCTTTTAGACAGTTCAGCTATGCCCAGCTCAAGAACAGTCCCTGTTAGCCATTTTCATTAGTTCCTAAAAGGAGCACATAATAATTTCTTCATTGCCAGTAACTCAGAGCCAAACATTAGGGATAAGTTCAGCTGGAGATATATAATTTGTTAGGGAAATCGGGCTTGATCTGACATCAGTAAGGCTGCCACAGCTCCATGGCCCCAGGCAAACCAGTTGTAAGGGGAAGTGTGTATTCCCAGCGGGTAGATGCACACAGAGCACACATATATACATGTGTGGCTGGTCACACAGATCACAGACAGACACTCAGAGCACTCACACAAACACAGACTGCACCAACAGCCTCAGCCTGCTCCCCTCTCTGGCTGAGCAGGATGGAGATCCACTAGAAGGAATATATATATACACACACATGCACATACCTATCTCCATACATGCAATGTGGATCCCTCCAGCAGCTGGGCTCAAACACTCAGTCCGCCCAGTGGCTGCTCCTGGATCCCAGTCTCCCCAGTTGGCTGGCATCTGGACATGAGTCCCCAAGGCTGCAGCCCCACTCCAGTTGCTGGTACAGACCACCATGTGTACACACGCACGCACACACAGAGACAAAGCCAGCTCCTCCCATGGTCTCGTCCTTAGAGACCCCCTTGCTCCCAGGCCATTTCACCTCTTCACCATTTTGATCTCTGCTAGCAATCACATGCTCACTCGCACTCGCTTCAAGCCGCTGCACCACAGACACATGGGTCTCCAACCTGTGGTGTGGCTCCAGCTGCTGCACCAAGACCTACACACACAGAGAAAAGAGTCCTCACTCGGGACAGAGCTGGGAAGGAATTTAAGAAGAAGTTGGGACAAACTGTGGTGATCAGGGCAGGGCCTGGCCAGGCAAGCGTACTGAACAGGCAACTATTTACATGGGACCGGCTCTTTTTATCCCCACACCCCTCCATCTTCCCACACTTGTTCCTTCCCAAATCACCTAGCTCCATTCCTTTGCCCACTTTTCATTCTTCCCCTAAACATCCCATATTAAGCCTTGTGCAATCCCAAACTGCGCTTCCCCCTGCACCCCGTAATGTGTCCCACACCCCTAGGCAGCAAACCCCTCTCAGTCAGAAAGGTGCTCAGGGTTTGACTCATCTTCATGGGTTTTACACCTGGACAAGGGCTCTCCGGGGACAGCCCAGGCAGCAGGCCCCAGAGGGTGTCCTTTCCTCCGAGCCCCTAATTTGATTTCCTGGTCTGACACTGTGCCCCTGTGCTCCTTTAGGCTTGGGGCAATGTGCCTTTGATGGGCTGAGGGCAGTAGCCAGGACAGGGCATTATTTGGGCTCTTCTGCCTGTCACTGTCTCTGTTCTCCTATGTGGGTGTGCAGATGAGTTTTCATCACATAACCTAAAGATTTTCATGAGATTAAGGTGTACTAGTGTAGTAAATGTATAGCTGTATAAAAAAATAATAGTATCTTTGGATGGTTCTGCTCCCTCCAACTCAAGAACAGTTCCTGTTACCTAATTTTGTCAGTTGATAAAGAAAATCATAATTACTACTTCATTCCAAATATATCATAGGTAAACAATAAGTATAGATCTGGATGGAGAAGGTATACTCCCTGCCCTCTGCACTCCCCAAACCCCCCCCCCCCCCCAAAAAAAAAAATCCTAACCCTTGAAACTGTCACTTCTGTTGGCATTGTTTAGTATCTTTGTAGTAGAATTCATTTGTGAAGGTCTACTGTTAAGTTTCCCAAAACACTCCCTACAGGACATTTGTTAGCAGCCTTACCTAAAATACACCTTATCCTGTAGAGTTATTAAGTAGTCTTTTGGAGCAGTGAGCAGATGTGCTGAGAATACTCAGTACTTCACCATGACTAAGTATCAGGCAAGGTCAGAACTGGAAACTTTCTCACCTAACTACTCTTTCAGGGCAGAAGGTGGTGTAACATGCCTGACATTTCTAGAAATTGTTGCTGATTGTGAATGATGAAGAAACTCTTTGCAGTGACTTACTTAGTATTACATCAAAACTGGGAGGTGGGAATCACACCTACTGTTGCTCTCTCTTAAGAAACACCTTTAGGATAGACTATATACTTCTTGTTTAAAAAAAAAAAAAATCCCACTCAGCCTTCAAGGGGGAAGGCCCAATTTAGTCTACTTGAACTATAATTGATGCAGTAAGGGGAAGTGGCGCTGTTCCTCAGAAAGTCTTCAGCAGGGTCCCTCCCATACACAGACTGACTCACTGACCGTAAGTGCAAAGCATAGAGTATTAGACGGTTGTGGATTGTTCCATCTTCTTCCAGCAGTGGCATAAAACCTGTTGGTGTTCCTACTGTGAATGTCTCAATCCATTTCATATTGGCTTAAATATAAGCCAAAGCTCAAAAAAAAAAAAAAAGCTTTTAAATCTGCTTTTGAACAGATGAGATTTTTTTAGCAAGATTTCTCTCCTGTCTCCATAGTGGGACCTGTACTATTCAAACAGACCAGGCATCATTGCTTATCACGAGAGGATTAGGGTCAGAGGCAGCTGTTGCACACTCTGATTTGTGTTTCAGATCACAATTTTGACTAGCCAGTCCAGCAAAGAAATGGTAGATCAGCTGGAAAAGAAGTTAAAAGATGTAGACCTTGTGAGTTTGCGAAGAATACAAGTCATTGAGGTTTTGAAGAGAGACTTTCTGAATCCTGAGGATGTGGAACAGTACATGCCAGCAGAAGAGCCCAGCAGCAGTGGTGAGTATAAGACAGGGTACTCAGGGAAGTTATGGCTTTGGACAGCAGGACAACCACTAGTTCTTGCTTTGGTCTGATATTTGCCACTTTGTGTCATTTAGTGTCACTCACGTAAGCGGGAACTACGGTGCCTGGAGGAACAGCAAAAAGTTTCTACCACAGCACTTCTCTGGGGCTTTCTCACATTTGGGCAAAATTAGCATATAGACTTCATGCATTACTGCATCTCTTGGTATTACCTGAATTGACTTCATGTGCAATACAGCTTTATTGAGAGATTAAAGAGAAAAATGCATACAGTTTATAGGGGTAACACACTCATAGACTCATACTGCTGAGCATCACCCTGGGCAATTGACTGGCTGATCAAGAGGTCCTTGAACCAGGCAGAGGCAACCAGAATCCTGGAAGTAGGTATTTGGGGGAGGGAGAAGCAGGCAGGCCATTTACAGCTTTAATGATCCTACAGAGATAACACCCTCCTCCTCCTCACCAACTGAAGGTCTTGTCCTTTTACAAGATGTTTGGTTTCTAGACAATTCTTAACCTTTAGTTCTTTCCCCCAGACTACATATCGCACAATGCTAGGAAGAATTACTTTGCCAGACCAAGTCAGGTACTTACCCTGTTAATTAGTTGGGTTTTGTCACTGATACTGTTCTTGCTTAGCTGCTGCTTCTTTCCTCTATGCTTAGGTCATTTTTTTCTTCAGCTCTTAAGGTTCTCCTTCTTCATTAACCAATAATTGCATATCAATGCATGCTTTGTAGCCCTGCAACCTCTTTTTTCCAATCCAGGTCTCCATTTCAAAGGCCTTTACTGCTAACACTTAAACTCCCAATCAACAAGACACACCTGATACCAAGATCTGGTTCACATGGCAAGTTCTCACAATGAGTTGATAACAAGCTTAAAAACCTGAGTCCTGATGCCTCACAAAGTTGGTGTAAGACCTGCTACTAGCAATGGCAGTATTGTTTTTACTGAGTGACAGGCAACGTTGGATGTTGTTGCCTTACCTGTTCTTTTCTGGTTGCAGTCGCAAATTTCTGGTCAATTGGCAGAATAGGGGCTGGGAATGTTTAGGTGGATTGCAGATTCCCTTTTGCCCTGTCCCTTGCACACCTGGCCACATGCTTCATTAGTGAAAGAGCGAGTACACCCCAGACCCTGAATGTTATTCTTCCTGGCCATATCTCTGAAGAACTCCTCCCTTGGTCTGACAGTCTTCAGCAGTGAGAATTTAAGCTATAGTCATAAGAAATTCAGAAACAGAAATTCCTGCTAGCTCCTGTTTTGAGCCTTTTTGTTTCAAATCAAAAGGTGCAGAGCAGACTGTAAATAAACCAGCCAGATGGTGATCAGAAGTCCAATACCACAGCAGTTCAGTGGTAAAATCCTATACATTGCAATGCTGCTGTAACTGCAACTTTCATTTCTGTATTTCATTTAATCTAACTTTCAAATCTGGTCAGTTATTTCAGCTCTTTCTCAAGGCTGATAAAATGACTGCAAAAGCAGGAGTTTACGCTGGTTTTCCCCATCTACAGCACTGCTAAGGTGCATCTTGCTACAGACAATGACTGCTATCTCTGCTGCCTCTGCACCCCACTAATCTGGTGGCAGACCAAATGAAACACTGAGTTGTATAATCAAGCACTTAGAGGCATATCTACCCCCTTACTACCCGTTAAAAGCTTCCTGCCCTGAAGGGGCAGTCTCCCTCAATGAGACATAGCTGCTTGTTTGAGAACAGAGACATCAGGGAGAGTGCTCATCTCTGCAGGTAAAACTGCTCGGCCAGAGAAAGGGAGTGCCTTCTCTTTCTGACCAGCACCGTTATCACTAACCCTGGGAACAGTGAGTCCTAAGGAAGAGGATCAAGGTTCTGTCATTCTGACGGTGAGTTTAGAATTAATTTAATATGCCAAAACCACACCAAAACTTCACCAAAACCACAAGTTACAAAATTGTGGAAGGAACTGTTGCCTACAGCTCCAAGGCTGAGGTATTCTTTAAAAGCACCGATCCTGTCCATATGGGAGGAGGACAGTATTTTGGGTGGCTGCAAATGCTGGCTTCTCAAGTGAGGAGGATTATTGTCAGGACTTTGCATGAAGCTGGTGCTGCACAGCACCACTTCCCCTGTGTGGAAGCCTTGGAAAACTAGACACCACAGAACAGGAGGTGCTGTGTGCCTCTTGGTCGCAAGACTGCTTTAGAGCATGCAAAGCCCCACCTTGTTGTTTTTAAAAGTGAAGTTGTGTAGCCCTTTCACCCAATAAATGGAATGAAAACATAAATGGGGACGCAAAGGCCATTGACATTTCAGATGATGAAATTCTAATTTTCTGAGTCTTCTACTTATGAGAAGACTCAGATGATGTATTTGCTCTCTAAGAGGAGCACCAGGGAATGGATAGTCCAAATAATTTGAAAAAGGAGCCCAACTCATTTATGAAGAGGATTTTTTACCTGTTGGAACTCCTTTCCTCTGTTTCTGGAAAAAAAAAAAAATTAATTGTATTAGAAAAAATTACAGTAAAGATCATTGAAGACGCAAGATCTAGCATGCAGGAAGTGCAAGAATTAGTGCTGTGTTCAGCTGCAGCCTATCCCCCACTACAAAATAAACATTGTGATGCAGCACTTAATTATGAGGTTCGTCCCACCGTGGATATTTCTTCCATTAGTTTGTTTAGTAGTTGTTTAAACCTACTTGCATTTTTAATATACAGAGCACTGCTGTGACATTGCATCCTGCATTTATGTTTGCACAAATCAAAAAATCATCTCTTTTTAAATTCTCTGCCTGAGAAGTTCACTTTGTGCCCTGTCCATCTCAGCTTATTGGAAGCCAACGACAGTTCCCAATTTATTATATAGCTCTACCACAGAGCTCAGAGATCTTAAAATGTTGTGAATCTGATTAGCCTGAAAAAAATTAACCTATTTGTAATGGCCTTGGTAAAATGCTGTCAAAAGGTCTTCTGACCTGCTCTAGGGCTTTAATGTTAGATTGCTAGAGTTTGAGCTCTGTTCTTGGTTGGCCCTGTTGTCCTCTTTTTGAGGTCTTAACAGTTAATGGCCTCCATGTGTACCAATGGGAGTGGAAATAATTTCTGGCTGCGTTTCATGAAAAGTCTGTACCATTGTAGGATTCTGTCTCTTTCTGCTATTCCAGCTGATAAACCTCATGTCTGTTTTGTAAGGATCAGTTAGCTGTCTCCTGTTAGCCAAACTTCCTCAAAGTTCTTTCATCCACTGTCCCAGATTTTCAAAAGGGATAGTTTCAACCTGATCCCCAAATCAGGAAGCTCTCCTGTCCAATGCACCTTTTGATCAGACCACACATTGGTTTTTTTATCCAAGCATTCTGGGTATTACTTTCAAAAACAGCCTTTCTCTCCAGCAGGAGAGTTGGTAGGAGGCAGCTCTTACTGGTGTCTCTCCCCTTTCTCTTACATGGATGTTTCTTGGGTATGAAGGGGCTGAGTGCCTCCATATCTGACTTCTTACATTCACTGCAGTAATCCTTACATATTCTTCCCTAAGCCCAACATTCTGCTTCTCCAGAACCTTCTGTTAAAACATACTTAAAATCAAGGTTTTGTTTGTCTCCTGAGTTAATATCCATGACTCCTGATTTCAAGAGGGAGAACAGGAACAGGTTGTTTTCCTAGCTTCACCTGTCTTTCATAAATACATCCACCCTCTGTCTGTAATGACCAACCTGGACCTTGGTAGAATAGACCAGAATACTCTGTTTGGTGTCTCACCTTTCTTTCCCAGTTAACTTGGATGCATTAATCTTTTCTTTTTAACCGACTGCATGTCATATTTCCTCTGGGAGATAATTCTCTTGGCCATTACACAACTGGAGTAAAGGATTTTTTGTCTTTTAAATACTGACAGACTTGAAGAATATGACCTAATTTTGTTCCCTTCATAACACAGGGGTACAGTTTTATGATATTTCTGAATCAAGCTCCATTTGATTCAGTTTCCGGAGAATCAAGAACCGTTAGGAAAACATCTAGTTTTAAGGTAAAGAAATATGGTGGACAGGTCTGTTATAGACCAGCAACAGCCACCCATTAGCACAAATGTCAAGTTTGGAAGCAATAGAAATATGGACTGACTCTAACAATGAAGAGCTATAGCTCTTGATTACTACCAAAAGTATTTTTTTTTTCACCCAAGGACCCAAGTTTTGTTGCTGGCAGACTTCCTGAAAGGAAGTAAAAGGTAAGTACTCAGATACAACATTAGTGCAGTCAGGCAGTTCTTTTGCATGCAACAGTAGCGCTGAGTTTTATTCTTTCCAAACTTCAAAAACAAGCCAAAAATTTCTTTCACTATGTGTGGTTACACTATTTAAGGTGACACGAACCTGGAAGCACAGTTTGCAAAAATGTTTACAGTATGAGTTAGGTAGTGGTGTATTTAAACCAAACTGTATTAATTTAGTGACCTTCAAAATGGCACAGATTAAATATATTGGGAAAGGGCAGAAAAAAAAGAATAAACTTACTGGAAATCCCATGCAAGATATGGGATTTCCAAGAATGGCTGATGCTGAAACATGGAGTGATTGAATAGGAAACAAAGCTTTGCCTTTATTATGTTTTAATAGCAGAGCATACTTCTCTTAAATGACATTTTGAAAAGCATCACAAAAACTTGCTTTCAAAATGGAAGAAGTATCATAACAGATTACTACATGAACTGAAAACTTTTACTGGATAATCTGCTTCACTGAAGAAACTTGCAACAGCTAACAAAATTGTTTCAGCAAATATAGCAAGAGATGTTCTATTGCTTGAGAACTACTATCACGGTGTGATAGGGAAAAACAATCCCACGCTCTCTGATGCTTGTAACACAGTTGTTTTAAGAACTGATAACAAAACTGGTATTATTGGACATATATACCTATATATAAAAGCTATACCACAGGAAAGCCTTGTTAAACTGGGCTTGTTAAATATCTGATCGACGCTGGAAGTTTCCATTTATGCAAGAAAAAAGTGCCTATAGCATTGAATATGTTGCTGACTATCGTATTCAAGACAGACACTTGCACTGGGGAAGGCACAGGCAGCAAGCTGCAGGTTTAGCCATTGGGGAGGTAGCAGTTGTGACACTTGCCTCAGACTTTCAGTGAGATGTATCACTTAATTATCTTGCCAGACAAAATGGATTTGTATTTCACAATTTCAAGACACTCTTATGGACAATTCAGTGAGAAGCTTGCATTTTCTTCGTAGACTTCTGTGCAGTATATGGTATTACCCTGCTTCCTTCTTTTGGATCTTCTATTGGACTGTAAGACCTTCAAGGCTCAGATATTGAGGGCTACGTATCATTGACTTGCTTCTACTGCAGCTACAGCAGTGAGATCCTAATCCACTGCAAGGGTTCCTCTTGGACCATTAATGAACGTTATCAGTGTTGTTTTACTGTCACATAGTACTAGACTAAAAAATTACTTCTTCCAAAGCCAAGATGTGGAGATGCAAAATCTGCATCCCAAGAAAGGACCTGTTTTTTCAACTCACCCAGAAAGTTTCCTCTCTTGTTTACCATAGTGGGGAGAGGGGGGAAGCAACAGACAGTTACAATTTCCTGTGGTACTGAAAGAAGGAAGGCAGGATCAGGATATCCCCTCTCATAGGCTCATTTCCAGGTTAATGCAGCTAGAAAAGACTCCGATGTTTTGAAGCCCCGCAGTTGGCAAGTCTTAGAATAGTTTTGAACGTGCTAAGAACAGCCTGGCGTGGATGAAAAATGCTTGCTGTTTTCTTCACAAGGGCAACCTCCTTGGGAGAGTGCATTTCTGGACAAAGACAGACCATGTGATGAGCAACAAGGATTGCTCTTTCAAAACTACGAAGCAGCTCCTCTGTGGGACAGAGACTAAATCTGCAATGTTTCTTTAATGATAAAACATTAGGGCTTGCCAGACTGCAGACTGGAGTAGAGATCATGATGTAATATAAATCCTGTAAAGAGAGCAACACATATGGCATTTGTGGCGGGAATGATGTGTGGGAGTGATTGATAGGATCCAGTAGACTGGCCTCTAATTGATAACATGAGAATTATTATTATCTCTTTCTTGTCCCTACCCCATTACAAAGACTTAAAGCATCTGAGCATTGCCAAACTATTTGCTAAGAAAGGTTAATATTTGTATGTGATATAGATACTGGCCTTATCTATTTCTGCTTTGGGAAAACAAAAAACAAACACTGAAGATAAAGCACCAATACATTTTTTATGAACAAAATCCATCTTCTGCAAGTTCCAGGGAGCCTTTTTCTATATGTACTCTACATAATGTTGACCACTAAATGGCTCTGCATATCTGCTCTCCAGGAATTTTAAAACCCATCGCACAGTAGATGTCAGCATCCCAACCTGTTCTTCCTAAGAATGGACAGCAATGAAAGCAGTGACTTTCTTTTTACAATTGCCTTGTATTGTGCCAACTTAAGATGTGTAAGTGGCTACATATCTATTACAGAAGTGAAAATTAAAAAATAGGAAAATATTTACTGAGGAAAGGATTGAAATATTGACCAGCCCCAAAACGGTGTCTCTCAAAATACAGATAATTCCCCTTGTCACCTGTGTATACACTGTTTGTCAAAGTAAATTACATGCATTTCCTGCTGCTTTGTCTTCTGAACTGTTAATGCCATCTTCGGTGCATAGCCCAGAGAGAAGCCTAAGTCTAAAAAAAATAAGGAGTGCATCTCAGCTGAAACCCAACCAGCACGCTCTCCAGGTGCATTAGTGCATTCTGCAGGGAAATGAGAGCGAGACTCACAGCATCAGGGCAAGTGACTGACAGTGGTAATAGGTCTGTTCATGAAGAGCAGTCTCCAGAGAGAAGCAGGACATTCCCTTCCATCAGAGTATCCTCCAGCACTGCTCCACGGGGAGAAACTCATATTTCCATAACCCTCAGAGAAGACTGGGGTAAGGCATGATAGCAGTCTTAAGATACATTTTTAAAAGCTGCTACAAAACTAAGGGAATAATCAGTTTACTGTACAGATTTGGGAAGAACTTTA
>VYXH01006312.1:0-18450 GCA_013397275.1 Burhinus bistriatus | reverse complement strand
AAAAAAAAAAAAAAGGAATGAAATGTCCTTGCAGCCAAGGACAGTCAGACCAGACATTAAGAATGAAAGGGTTTCAGTAGCAAGGACAGTGTGAAGGACCTCACGTCGTAAGTAGGAGTTGATTCTACTTTGCTGCAGAGGCACAGCCTATATGATCTCAATGCCTTCCTCAAGGCTGGAAGGTGGAGACCATTAGAACGTATGTCCTATTGTGGTGGCCATACTACAAAAAGTGTGTTTGCAAGTTGCATACCATTTAAAGAATTACAGTCATTATATTAGCCTCAGACTATTTGCCATGTAGAAGGAGATTAATGAATTTGTCTTTTTCTTGTTTTGTTTTTTAATGTAGGAGCGGATGCAGTGTCATGTTTGCAAACTATAAATACTAATACATAACAAAAAGATTTCTCATTGCAAATGGATGTAGCACTGTATTTTATTCCCCAGCTGGTCTGGTAAACACATTGGGGAAAAATGGCTATTTCTGCTATGTATTCATCTTCTCAGAATACCTGTTTCACATCCTAGCTCTATGGTGACCCTGTTAATGCTACCAGGCTCTCTGTTCCTTCTGTGTTTACAAATGAATATATTACATGTCTTACAGATTTTGCAAAGTGTTCATCGAACTATTTTTTTTTTTCACTTACCTTTTTAAAACTTATTTATTTATTTAATCTGCTAGACTTTATGCTAGCTTCTCATTTGGATGCACCTTTAAGTTACTATTGAGGGAGGGGGTTGTTGCAAGCATTTAATCTTGTTTATGACCTCCCTAACTCTGCTGTCCAGTCTACATTTCTCCATTCCTAAATGTTGTTGCTAGGTCATATACATTTGCTCTGCACCTCCAAAATGGTAGCTTAAATACTTGCTATGCCCTTGCAAACATTTTTACTTTATCCTTTTAATTTCTTTTTAACAAGTCTCTAAATTTCATGCATTTCACTTGCTTGAAATAAAATGTAACAGTGGTGGATAGTTTTGACTGTTGTTGTATCTGCAAGGATGTTCTACTGTGGGATTGCTGTTACCAAGCAGCACTTCAACAGTAATGTCTTGAAACATGTCCTCTGTGGTGGTCAAGTCCGGGTCAAGTTTTGCTTCTGTTCTCAGGTCTGTGGCCAGCTGCTTCTTTAAACACATGTTGAGGATGTCTAGCAATTTAGTCATGGGGCAATATTGCAAAGTAATGTTCATCTTCTGTATGAGGAGTAGTAGTTTTCCATCACTACTACAAAATTCCCCATTAGTATAGCATTTCAGTTTTGCAGTCTCTCTGATTTCTTGTAGCATCATGTATCCTCCTTTCTTAGGAAAAAGGAAGAAATGGTTTAATATTGTGAGAAGAGTCTCTGAGGCCAGTGCTAAGATGACCACAGCAGAGGATGGTTTGCATTAGTCACAACTAGTCCTCTGAAGACAGCAGTAGCCAGACCACCCACCCCACTGAAGAGAAGCCAGCTCTGGTTCTAGCAATGTCCTCTTAAGAGGGCTGGCATCATAGTGCTGTGCTGTGATTTGCATGGTAATGGCTTCTGAAGCACTTATGTGAAAGCATTTGAGGGACTAAGGATAGTGCAGTGTAGTGGAAAATGCAAAAGAATGTTCTTTTCTATGGCTGAAAATAGTTGTGCTTTTTCACTTTTTTTTCCTGCAGACATTGCAATCCTGGGAATGGACATCGATGTGCAAACCATAGAGGACAATGTCATTAGCTTGGAGATGCTGTTTAAAACATGGCTACATGACTATGGCACAGAGAGAGAACACCTCCATCTCCTCCTTCCATCAGGAGGCTTCAGCCATGCCACTGCACCGAAGACCACCCTAAGTATTTTATTTTCTCTCCCCCTCTGCAGGGAGGTCCTAAATCCCACATCCTTAAAGATTACCCAGGCCTGTCCTATGGGCATGTTCCCTCACATTTAGAGATCCAACTAAGGTCTCTGGGTGACTTTGAAAGCTGTCAGGAGTTTCTGTTGTTTCAGGCTGAGAGGGGTCATTTGCTTAGAATACTTCTAGGTTGCTGCCATGTCCTGTGGCTGCTGATACTATAATACATTTCCATTCTGCAGCAAAAATGTGCCTTGAAGATACGTGAATTTATAGCCAGTTGGTCAACGTAAAAGGGGCCTTACATGCTGAGAGCCAAGGACCTTCAGGCTCAGTTGCATAGCCCTAAAAATTGTGTTCCTTGTGTTTGATACTAAAAGTCTGTGCCAGAGCTGCACTTAAATAAAGGCTGTCTTACAAAGGGATTTGGCTTGTATTTACATCTATTGATTTAGCACTAAAATAGCTATTGTTCTAGCTGGAGCTGCCAACAGTTATAATAATGCATGGGGAAAAGTATAAGGAATATGTAATTCTTTGCCTTTACTAGCCTAAATCCAAATCCCTAATCCACCCTTGGGTGAGCACTGAGAACACCGACAGTTACAGCAGACATAGGCGTTTTCCATAAGTTGTTGTTAACTGTATTGTCACCATTGCACTACCACAGGAATCTGCACAGGCAGTTCCAGCAATCCCCTTTCCACGCCATTCCAATATGGTACTCATGTGCAGTTTCCCATTGCCATCGCAGCAGAAGCACACTTGTTTTCTTCTGGTGATTCACAGGCCAGTTCCAGACTGGAAGCAAAGCTCACATAGAGTTACTGGTGGCTTTTGCAGATATGCTCCACAGAAAGCAGATCAGAAAGCCTGGTGTGACTTTTTATTTATGTAGTGGCTGTCATAACAGTCTCCAGAACAGCACAGGCAATTATGATATTTTGTTAAAGGTAGATTTTCCTTCATCATAATATTGAATTTCATACTTGATGCATTGTCTTATTGTAGCTAACAAGACAAACCAAGTTACACTGCAGTCAGTTTTTTTCACCTTCCCACACTCAAGAAATCTGTAGCAGGCCAGAGAAATTGTATGCAGCTATATGTCATATTATGCCAGAGTTAGTGTTATCAGTGTGCTGGGTTTCTCCACAAACACAGATAGTAAAGCTGGCAGGAAATGTGTGGCATGGGGGAACAAGCTTCTGCTCCCTCTACAGCTGACCACTCATCACCAAAACTGGAACTTGCCTGCCCAATCATTGTTTCATTAACATGCCAAGCACATGGTATTTCCCCTTGCATGTAAAATGGGGATAGACAGTTGACTTGTGTCACAGGCTTTCACGTTGTTCTCCCCTTAATAGTGGCTGTTGCTAGAAAATACTTTGTTTGTTTGTAAGTGCTTTGAGCCTGTGAGGTGCTAAGCATTGCCATTTCCAGCAATCTAAAACACTCTCCTTCTTCTAGTGTGCCTGAAGTGTGATTTGCAGGAGAGATTGCTCGACCCAGCTCTACTGTCTGGGACAGCTGATGGCACCGTGAGAGCAACAGATTTGAATTCACCCTGCCAGATGGTAGCCTGGCCAGCTACAGAGCTGTATAAACTCCGGGTTGTAAAGTAAGTGTTGCTACGTGCTTTGCGCTTGGTAACTGGAAGGCTGGTATAATAGCAGCCTACACTCTTTCTGTGCAATTTCAACTAGGACCTAGTAACATCACCATAAAGCGCTGGGTGACTCAAAGTGCTAGTGGGCAAAATTCTGGTGTAAGATACCCTCAAACCCCATAACCTTTAGTGTTATGGAACAGCACATCCCACACATGCAGACAGGAGCAGAGTCAAAAACAGTTTTACCATGACACTATCACTTCATGACCGTAACACCATAGATGTTATTCATGCAACAGTGGTTTCCCTCCAGTGTGAAGTTCTGTAGATTGCACCCATTGCTCCATATATAATTCTGCTGTTCTCTCACTACCTAATGAGCCCGCAGCAATTAACTGGATGTCAGAGCCTGAGCTAACTAGCTGACTAGTAGTAAAAAAGCAAGCAAAGCCTCTTAGTGCTGTGTGACTTCATGTATGCATTTATTCACTTTCCCATCAGCAGTCTATGGCTGGTAAGCACAGAGCCTAACAAGAGTGATGCTCTGTACCATCTTTTCTGAGGTTTATTTATAGGAAAAAAAAAAAAGTGTAATTTCTGAACTATACAGTTGTTCTTAAAATTATTCTCATCCTTCCAGTAGCTGAAGAGCACTCACTAATTGTGCATAAATGGCCCACAGCCAAAGCACTGAAGCCACTTAATAATGCCCTGTCATGAAGCAGAAGCGTGCTACAGACAGGCAATGTCAAGCACTGTAAAGTCTTAGTGGTGTTTGTGGTGAAATGTTAGCTCTGTGCAGGAATAGAGCACATGTCAGTTTAAGCGAAGGATAACCACGATCCAGTAAAAATCACTTAGGAAGAGATGTAATTGCCTGGGTGAGTTATTGGCCAAGAGGCCAGATTAACAATCTGTTTTGTATACAAAGTGCATGAAGATTGGATTTGCTTCTTGGCATGCTCTTGTCAATGCAGATACAAGGGCATCTGGAAATGAGCAAGAAAGCCTCTTTTCACTGCAATTGGACTTTTCTGCAAGGTTTCATAGTGACAGGCCACAACAATACAGGTATTAAGTACTTGTAGCAGTATTGCAGCTGACACTCCCATAGCCACTTGAGCTAGTCATCTCCTAGTAGAGTCTTCTTGCTGGTTTTCTGTTGGCTGTGCTTCACTAACATGAACTGTATATTTGCAGGGCTCTGAAGTCTGAAGGGGTCTGTGAGTCTGTACTGTATGGCCTGCCCTTCATCATCAAGCCCACAAGCTGCTGGCAGCTAGACTGGGATGAACTGGAGATAAACCAGCACAGCTTCCATGCTCTATGTCATAGTCTTCTAGTGAGTGTGTGAAAATTGCAGTTTCATGGGGAGGGATTGCCGTAGAAAGTAATAGTTAGTGCACATCTAGTAAGATCTGTCTAATCTGCAGCAGAAAACGTGTTTCAAAAGCTGCAGCTTCATCTCACAGGCCAGAGTTGGGTTTGTAATCCTTCCAGCCAATGCACCCACTCGAAAGATGCTGCAGCACATCAAACCTTAGAGAACGCTCTCTAGCCTAGCTCAGAAATCCAGTGTTTGGAGGCATGAAGTGCAAAAGTCAGGGTTGGAGTTAGGCGTGCATCTTTAACTGTGAAAATAATTAACCAAAGCTTGGGATGTGGAGGACTTTCCATTACTGACAAGTCGGAAAGCAAAATTGCATGTTTTTCTTAATAATTGTCTTGCATTCAATTAAAAAAAAAAAAACAAAAACAAACCCCAAAAAACCCCAAAACCAAACAACATACTATCCTCAACCATAATGCAGAATAGTGTTCTTATTCTGATGTGTATGAATGTCTCTACTCCTGAACCCAGCAGCCCCTACGGTGAAAGTGCTGAAGGAAGTGGCTATTGCCCATTGTTCACATTGGTTTTGGCTTTTGCCATTTAGAAAAGGAAGTGGATGCTTTTGGCCAAACGTGAGCCACAGAACACTAGTCCAAACTGGAACGTCATGGTGCATTCATACTACATCATTCTCCCTTCCGACTCTGCCACTCTACTTGTCAAAGCAGTCGCCATCAGAGAGCTTTTGCTGCCATCAACCTTCCCACCCCTCCTTGCTGAACATCCTGAGAGAGTGCATGGCCCTATAGAGGTAAGTCATTGACAACCCTGCACGAATATCTGTGGAAATTATCTTTGTTGTACAAGCAGGGATCAGAGTAATGATCAGCCTTTATACACAGGACTTGCAGCTGCTGCTGAAGATGTACCTGTCTCCCTCATTGCTGGGAACATCAATCTCCTCAAACTGCAGAGAGAGGTGCTTTAGGCATAAGACAAATCAATACATAAAGTGTCTGTTTCTTCCGATAGATTCAGGCTTCTGCATTTCCTATTGTGCATCCATATGTTCTTCTCCTGAGTTGTCTGCCTCTGCTTCAGGTGATGCCAGGAAGGGCAGAGCCCTCACTATAGGTCTAAGCAGATGAAGAGAGGAGGAAACAGCTGTGGAAATGTCTAGTGACAGCTGGAATATGATGGAGCACTCCAAAACTTCTTCCCAGCAGCGAATATATCCTTCATGGAGAGCAAATGCCTGTCCTTTGGAGTAATGTTGCATGTCTGTTGCAGGAAGGGGGAAGAGGCCTTGTGAAGCAGAGTTGAGTGTGATGGTGCCCAGAAAGGGTGCTCCAGCTTGTTGGTTGATTCTGGGCATGGGGGAGGATAGGACTGCATCTGCAAGGGAATGCTTAAATCCCTTCAGATCTGTTTGCAGATGTCTCTTGTTCTATACACAGCTAAGAGCAGTCCTTGTGGGTAGCAGCACAGCCAAAGATCCCTTCTCCCATCACTGCAGGGTGGCATGGAGTGTCTGTAACACTCATCCCTGCAAAAAAAGTCCTTGACACTAAAAACAACAAAAAAAACCCAAGCAAACCCCACAGTATCTGCCTGCCACATCTCCTAGCCACTAGGTTCTTTCTTCTGTCTGAGCAGAGCGCCCTGAACAGCTTGGAAGTGGAAGTTGCTTATAACCCCTTGCACCTAAAAAGCAACATCTACAAATACCTGAAGAGTACATTGTACAAACCTCTGCACAGGCAGCAGGCCCAGCCCAGGGACCAGCGACCAGAGCGGCATCAACCCAAGCAGGTATGTCTCTTGCCTTTGGCTAGCCTAGATAGTCTCTGTTCTGCCCTTCCGGTCTGCTTCCTGGAGAAGGGCTGACGGCAGCTCCCTGATACGCTAGTAGTACAGGGAAGGCAGCACATGGCAGGGGCAACGTTCACTTGCGGCAGAGGGATAGGCATAGCATAAGCTCATGCAGTTGAGGAGAGGGACGCTGAACAGCTGACACATGCAGACAAAATTGGGCTGTGCTGTTGGACAAGCCAGCGCCTTCTTCCACAAGGTGCATTCGTATTTTGTCCCTGTATTGCAGCATCAGAGCAGAGCCAAAGCCACAGTGGCGCCCCTTCCGATGGCTCCTTCTCCTGTCCAAGCGTTCAGATCAGCAGCAGTGAGGAGAGATTCCTGTGAGCACTCCCTGCTTCCCAAAGAGTATGGCAAGTTCCCACAGTGAACCCCAAGGCACTGCTTGAGCCTGCTCACGTGCAGTCATGGCTTTGCTTCTTGCTTAGCTGCCAAGCCTTACGCACTGGGCCGGAAGCGGTCAGGCAAGACACTAAGTTTGGCCTTGGTCAGACAGGCACTTCCCATCGTTTGTTCCTCCTTGTTTTATGGTTTTGTTCGTCACCAAGTCAGTCTGCAGGAAGCCTGCTACTCAGGCCCCTCTGTCCAGAGGTTCAGCTATCCCCTGCAACACCCCGTATTTCCCATTCTTGTCAGCACACATCAGCAGCACATCTCAAATTTTGGTTTCTGAGACTAGGCTAGTACAGGCCACAAACCACAGATTGCTGTCAGTGAGTGCAGAAAAGCTGCAAGCAGGGTGGTGAGGAAGTCAGGCAGATAGATAAAGTAAGCAGTAACATCAAGCTGCCCTCATCCTGCAGGAGCAGGTTCAGCAGGGTGTTTGAACAGGCATAAAACAGGGCTTTTGAATTTAATCTTAAAGCCCAGAATACTGCCCTCCTGAGAGCAGCACTACCCATGATGATGATGATTTGTTTCCTTCCATAATTGGCCTCGCTGTCCAGCTCCCCAGCTCACGAAGGGGTTTGTAGCAAGTGCCAAGTCAGCTGTAATGCCCTGGCTGGCTCCTACACAGTGACAGCTCACCGCAGCTGGAGCTGCGGCACAGTACCATTCTCCCAGCCAACTGCTGCTTGCATGCTCTTCTCCTTATGGCCCGTCTGTGCCTATGGGGCTGTTTTGCCAGCCAACATGGCAAGTACTTTTTGGCAGGGTTCAGAAGATGGGGGGAGGGTTGGCCTGGAGCTTTCCAGAGAGCTTCTGTCCAGTGCTTGCACAGATGCTAGCCTGTTTTTCAGTGCAGATATAGGACAGCTGCCCCTGGCAGGGCCGGAGCGGAGGGCAGCTCAACTGAGCCAAGGTGGGGTGGTCTCACTGGGCTTCCTGGATGCCGAGCACCAGCAGGGGGTTGTGTTCTACTTACTTTGTTCTGACAAGCTGTTTCAAAATAAAGTTATCCACCATAATGCTCACTTACTGCCTGTAGTTTATAATGTGTACTGCATGCAGCAATCCCAGCACTGACCTGTACTTGCTGAGAAACAACTGCAGCTGATCAAGGGCATGATGCAAACACCATGCTCCCGGGGCGACTGCTACAGCAGGAGAGCAGAGCCATCAGCGCCATCTCTTTTCCCCGCAATCCCAGCTCAGTAACAGGCCCTGCTAGCCACCCAGGGCATAGACCAGCTCTTCCCATGCCCTGGCAGCACTCTATGCCTGGCAGGAGGCTGCATCTCAGGCAACTGCTTGGGGTAAGATGTCAAGGGTAGGTACCTTGAGGACAGGGCAGACACCGCTGCAGGCACAGGGATATGGGTTTGTTTGGGTGTGCAAGCTGGGGGTTAATCTCTGCCTCTCTATCAAGCTCACAGCATGAGGAACTGGGGAAGGAGCAGTAGCAAAGGGCAGTAACGCGCATACAAATGGCCCAGCCTGGGGCATGCAAACCAGACAACAATATGAAAATTACAAAATCAGGCAGATTGGGTGGGGGACACGACAGGGAATTAGCTTGACTGAAGTGATGATGTAGGTGGAAATTACTTTGGCAACCATATCATAAATACCAAACTGGGGTACAAGTCTCAACAAAACACCTCGCCAATGCGAAGGGGTAAACAAACAGGGGTTTGTGATTTATTGCTGATAGAAGGAAGCTGATAAAGGGGAAATTTGGGAAGAGGGAAAAGAGACTGTAAGGGGAAGCAAATCACAAAATTGGTGCTGTTCGGGGTTCCTGTTGAAAAGCCCTCCACCGGATCACCACAGTGTGAAGCAGGGCAGTAACTGTGCTGTTGCTCTGACCAACTCTTGGCAGCCAGAGCAAGCATGGGTGCTTTCCCTAATGCCAGCATGACAACAAATATCCTGGCAGAACAGTTGTCTCATGCCTGCACCACACTAGGCCCTAAAGGGGAGGTAGCAGTTATCAAAGGACCTATCTTTCAGAACAGGAAACAGAAAAAGGTATCCCCAAGGGGAAGAGGTTGGTTGGGCTTTGAGCAACTCCCAAGTAATTTTCTCCTGGTAAAAACTGCCACCTGGCCTACAGAGACCAAGACTTCTGTTTCTGTTGCATCCCAGCTGTGGCTGCTAGACCAGTATCTGACACTTCTCAGTTAATCTTGGGGCATGGACTTTTAGCAGAGAACAGGGAGGCACACAGGCTGTCCTCACGTGAGGAAGTCTGATTTCCAAAGGACTTCCCATACACCACCTAATGTGGCCCATAGCACCTGGACTGGGCAGAAGCAAACAAACCTGCTCGTCCAGGACCGTCTCTGCACTCTAAGAAAATGGGCAGAGCGAGCTGCCAAACATAAGCCATGCATCCCCAAACACCTCAGCAAAGCCTTGTTCAGGACCGACTGCAAGGATGCCATTTTGCAAGTACACCAACTGAATTCAGCCAAGGCACACAACCACTGTGACATGTCACAGTGGCGTCTGAGTTGCATCCAGCTGCATCACTGTTCAACGCATGGAAATCAGTTGTAAGGAGACAGTGTGTCTGAGGCAAAAGAAAGGGNATCTTTAAGGTCCCTTCCAACTCTAACCATTCTGTGATTATATGAAGGCAGATGGAAGAAATCCTAATCTAGGCAGGATACAGAAAGATCATCTCCTGGTCCTAAAGTCAGGGTTCACTGCAGACTTTTGCTTTGGCAATAGGAAGGCTGTAACCAGCCAAACGCTCACTCTACATTTACCTTATTCTTTACGCTTTCCCAAAGCATCTATTACACCCTGAACTGCTGCCAGAAAGGAGATAAAGTGAAGCATAGAGCAGCAGCCTGAGCAAGATGACCGGTCTGATCCACAACACTGAGCCAGAAAAGAATGGACAGTCTCTCCTGATCAGCAGAGACTAAGAGCCTTCCCTGCTGCATGCACTTCTCTGTCACGTGGCAGGCTGTATAAATAAAGGAGCCCACACATAGGTGTGTTCCTCCTGTCTTGCACATTTACGTCTTAGTCCCAAGCTGGCTATTACGAGAGATGATGTCATTGTTGAAGCAAGAAAAATAAATATCCCTTCCTCCTAGCCAAAAGGAGTGCAGGGCTGTACAGGGACCACTGGTCTGGCACAGATGCTGGAGCATTTTCCTTCCTCACTGTCACCCTCTTTAGTGAAAGCTAGGTCAGCCACTCTGCATGTCCGCCATGCTCAGCTCCATGGGACGGAGCGGACACAGTGCACTGAGATACAGCGACCACAGTGATGGAGATGCACAAACACCCACGGCCGTATGGAAGGGAGAGCACAGGAGAACAGCCACAAATTGGTCCTGGCTACAGCTGTGCTGTATTGTTACAGGACTGAGGCATCTTGATGCAACTTGGGCCTCAGACAAATGCCCAGTCATAGCTCACTGCTTTGTCACCATCTCACCAGTCTGGGGACCTGAACCTGATCCTCTAGACTTCCCCAATGGTTTGTGGCTCCCTGGGTCTGAGCTGGGGCTGCAGAAGTCACGCTTAGTCCTCTGCACGGGTACATCATAGTGCTGCTCATCAGCTGGCTGTTTTGCTGCTGTCTATATCAACAGGCTGGTAAACCTGCAGAAGTCATCGGTAGCCTCGTCCAGACTCACGGACAGCCAATGCCAGGGTGCCTGGTCTAGCCCCACACAGAAGAGACATAAAATCTCTCAAAACCATTATGAGCACCAAAAGGACAACCTGGTTTTCCCCCCCGCACAGGTTTCTGCCCAAGGCTGGCCACAGAGCAATCACAGCCAAAACCCTGGCCTCAGACCACACAGCAGGGATGACAGTTTTTGCCATTAAAGTCAATGGGATCAGACTGGGCCATCCCAGGCCTTTCAAAAACAGCTGGGAGCCAGGGAGAAATCAGCAGAGGGATAAGGCTGGGGAAGGAAAGATCCTGTGACTAATCAACAGTCACTGAACTGCAGCAGAGCTGGAGCCTGGCCCTGCCCAGCCTTATGCTCAGAGGAGACCCACACGTTTTCAGGCCATCACAACATTGTGTGCCCCGATCAGCACATAAAGCTATCCGTGAGCCTCTCATATCCTTTAATCCCCTGGCATCAGGGCATCCTAGCTGCAGCTGAACCTTTCTTCACGGTTTCCTCTTGGCTCAGTATCTCTGGCACAGACACAAACATGCCACCATATGAACGCTGCTCAGCCAGGCTGCCTTGCTCCGCAGCGCTGCACCAGCATCTCCCTATCCATACGCCTGACAGCCCAGACATGCCACAGCCAAACGTTTCATTCTGAGACATACAGATTTTAATATTAAAATAATTTTGTATAAAAATACTTTTGGAGACTGATGGCAAGCAGTCTTCCATGCACCACAACAGGCATCCCAGCCCCGCAACCTGGTCAGAGAGGGAGCCAGAGCAGAGCCAGAGCAGCAGGCACAGGGCAACGCCATCAGCCCTCCTGCGGAACAGGAGGTGGCAGCGGAGCCAGCTCCAGAGCCGGAGAAGCACACTGGCACCTGCACCAGCCACAGCGCTCTTGCCCTCGCTGTGGAAAGGGCCTCCAGGGCAAGGCAGCCCCCTCAGTGCTGGTGAGCAAGAGGGGCTCTGCCTAAGCCAGAACAGTCCCCAGCCCCAAGCCACCCCCAGGACCCGTGGAGGACAGCAGCCAGCACTGCTCACTAACGGGCTTGGGCCCTCCAAGTGCCCCCCCAGGCAGGTACAGAGCAGCAGCACGCTATATCTCTCCTAGGTCCTCGTAGACAGGCGACAAGCTGCACTCATCCACTGACTGCTCCTTCTTCTGCACGTGCTGGGGCTTCACCACCTGGCTGTACAGCACCTCCACGTTGTTGTTGTTGCTGGTGTTGAGGCTGGGTTTGATGAGCGCCTTCTCAGGAGCGGGGTTCCCCCGCCGCCTGCCAGGGTCCCCGCTCCTGTCGCCGCCTTTAGGGATAAAGGCTGCCTGGGGCTTGGGGGCAGGCAGTGGTTTGGGGCCCTTGGCCTTGGCCTGGAAGGCAGGTACCGAGTAGTCATCAGTGCTGGGGTTGTAGGGATACTCATAGCCACCCCTGCCGTCATGGCCCTGGGTGCGCCAGGCCTCACCCGTGGGCCGCGCTTCGTCGTAGATGCAGGTTGGGGGTGGCAGTGAGCGGGGAGCGCGACCCTCAGGCTCGTCGTAGATGTGCTCCCTCCGCCCGGGCACCGTCGGGGCCTGGCTGCGCCCCTCAGCCCGGACCTGCTCGTATGTGCCCGAGTACAGCGGCACTGGCAGCCGGAGCTTCGTCTCGTCTGAGGCACCGCTGGGTGCCTTGGCCCCGCTCGCGGGCTTGCTGTCTATGGGGTCCGAGTACAGCGGGTCCAGCCAGGGACGGAAGCCCTTCACTGAGTCCAGGGGCTCCGAGTACACGCTGGACGGGTCCTCGGCCAGCAGCACAGCACGGGGCACCTTCGGCAGAGGGGAGCGTGGGGGTGTGCTCGGGACTGCTGGCTTGGCCTGTGGCACAGGGAGCTCTGGCAGAGTCCGGGTCTTCAGCAGAGATGTGGCGTCCCTCTCCTCTGCTGCTGCACTGGGCCTGGGTGTCAGCCCCGCTTTGGGTGCCAGGCTGTCATCCCCCTCGGCGGGCAGCTCCAGGCTCAGAGAGTCAGCCAGGGCCTGGCGGATCAGCACCACGCTGGGGCTGTCCGAATCCAGCGAGTCACAGCTTTGCCGGTTCTCCTCCACCTGCGCTTTCTGCTCCCGGATGGAGGCTTCCACCAGGCGGAAGATCTCGTTCCCCTGCTTGGTCTCAAAGGTGAAGTTCCCTGGGCCGGAGTCGCAGCGCCTGCCAGCTTCGAAGGAGAACATCACCTGCAGGGGAAGCGGAAGGGTCACATCCTGCCCAGCACCTGCCAGCCCAGCACATCGTGCAGGCTGTGCTTCCTGCTGAAGGGCGCGTGGCTGCGGCACTGATCCCGCACATCCTGCAAGAGAGACTTCCCTGAACATCCTGCTCCTTCCCCTCCCTGTGGCGAGGGCCACAGCTCAGTGAGCACCACCCCAGGGTCACACTGTGCTCAGTGGCTGCACAGCGCCTGGGCAAGGGGAGGCTACGCTGCCCAGCAGCCCAGGACAAGCTGTGAAATCAGAGCGGGACGCACACTTGAGGGGACATCACTGCAAGATGCGCCACGGCCAGAGCTGCAGCTCCTGCTGGAGAGCTGCTGCCTTACCTGCACCAATTCCAGCAGGGTCAACAACTGGCACCAGATAGCCCAGGAGATAACATGCAGTTAGGACTGAGAACAGAGTAGGGTGAGATGAGTGACAGTTCGGCAGGGGAAACTATTATGGGCATATTGGGTAAGTCAGCATTAGTCAGGCAGAAGGGAACCAATCCAGAGGCAAGAGGGAGGAACACAGCTTTCCACAGGAGAAAGGCCAGAAGCACTAGCTTGGCTACTAACAGCAAGCAAAGTATTTGCCTTACCAGCATTACTCTGTTAATGGTATAAAGTACTTTAAAGAGAAGTCTCGCACCAAGCCTGTATTTCTCAGGCCTGAACACACACTCATGCACAGGTTCCCACCAGCAGACGCCCACACTCTTCCTCAACCTCAGTCCCTGAATCCAGGTGAGATTTTCTGCCTCACTGGTGCTGTCTCATGTGCAGTGGCAGTCTCTGGGGTTGCTGCAAAAGCCTCTGGGACCAGACTTCCTTTTGTGGGTCACTGCTGCCAAACACAAGCACAGCCAACCCATCACCGCTCAGGGAGCTGTCTGCTCCTCACACCTCACACCACGTGGCTCTCGTCCTGCCCCTGGCACAGACCCTGAGGACGAGCCAGATGCCTCCCCAAGAGCAGCTCATTTTCCATTTCTGTTTCGGTAAAGTGATGCAGAAAGCACCATCAGCAGACTGCAGCTGACACCGTTACTTCTATAAACAGCCCTGGGGTGACCACTTCCTCCCCATCCAGTGCAGCAGGCACCTCTTGCACTCAGGGTAGCAGCAAGACAGATCAGGGACACGCTGCTGGAGGACACTGCAGAGGGGACAGACCTACACAGATCAGCCAGGCTAAAAGCAGTATGCCCCGTAAGGTGAACAAATCTAGAGTAACTGGTGTCTCAAACAGCCTCTCCTGCTCTGGACACCATCCTTCAGGAGGGATGGATTGAATCCAGGGCAGAGCTGGGACTGCAGGGAGCCAAGGTCCCCAGAGGCTGGGGAAAACTTGTGAGCAGCATGGAAGAACATGCCTGCCCACAGTATGGGCTGGGGAGCACTGGGATGGAGAATGTGGGCAGGCAGGCTGCAGGGATATCTGGCAGAGGGGGCAGCAGGGACTTGCCCCGTGGGAGCAGGGCAAGGACTACAGACAGAGGGGCTCTGCATAGCCTTGCCTGTGGTGGGAACAGGTGTCCTGCTAGCCCATGCTCCTGTGTGGCGACACAGGCAGGAGCTGAGGACAGATGGGATCACAGATGCCCCTGGGGACTCTGCTGTGGTCACCAAGGGCTGCAGCAGTTCTGGCATTTGGCAGGGCCCGCTGCATGGCTGCCACAGGCTGGTCGGGCACATCAGCTCCTTACCCTTCGGCAAGGGAAAGCCTGCAGGGGAACAGGCTTCAGCACGCAGCACGCAGGGAGCCCCTGCCCCCCCACCTTGTCCCGGCCATATCTCCGGAGCAGCCGGTAGGGCCAGATGTAGAGGATCTCATTTGTCCGTGGGTCCTTCAGGACGAGGCTGTCACGCTCAGCCTTGAGCACGTAGGCACCGCGCAGCTCGCATCGCTCCGCAGCCTCAGTCCGTTGCACCGTCACCCAGAAGGCATTCACTGTGGGGACAGGGATGTTCAGGGGAGGGTGGAGGAAGCCACGTCCCCAGCTCCAGGCGAGGCCTGGCCCTGCCCACCGGAGCCCCGGTGATGGGGCAGCAGCAGGACAGGCCCCGCAGAAGGTGGCCCAAAGTCAGGGCAGTGGCAGGTCCCACCTTCATCTCTTGAGTAGTAGATGGAGTTCACGGCCATCTCCAGGGCTGGCGCCTCCCCGCTGCCTTCTCTGCCACGCCAGGCCGCCACACCAGCATCACTGGGGCCATTTCCCTGACAAGGGAGAGCAGATTAGCCCCAGCTCCCTCTTCCCGCATCAGCCCCTGGGTCCCCTTGCAGCCACCATCCCCCCAGCCCCGCATTGCTGGGGCCCCGCCACTCTCCCCGAGGAGCCTACCCCAGCTCCAAACAGCTCGGCCACTCTGCAGCCATACCAAGCCCTTCCCTGCCCAGAGCTGGTGACAGACACCAACCCTCCCCACCCTGACATGAACATGGATGAACAGGGCCAGGCAGCGCAGGAGGGGCTTCCCTGGAGCTCCCGGCACGACCCTGGGCCCCAGCTAGGCTGTGCATTGGACAAGGTGCAGAAAAAAGCAGTTACTCTCGGCAGCCCTACCCTCCAGACCCTGTACCCCCCGTGCAGCACAAGCCAGCACCAAGACACAGCCTCCTTCAGGGCAGCACCTGGGGGTCCCATGTGCCCCCTCCACTGCTGCTCCTCTGATCACTATGGCACGGCCATGCAGGTGCCCTGGTGCCGAGGCAGAGAACAGCTCTGCTTCCTCATCAATCTGCTCCAGCGCAGGTGACGTGGGCACCCAAAGCATCCCATGGGGCCACGCACACTCTTCTCAGGGGTATGAGCAAGGGAGGAACTGATGGGACGACCCAGTAAAGCAAGGGTCTGTGTCCTGCTTCTGCAAAGGCAGGAAGGCGGTGCCAGCACCAGTGCACAGCCCGCAGAAGGGAAGCGGGCACTTCTATTTTAGCGCATGCAGAACTGAAAGTGCAACGCACACACTCTGTCAGCATCCCTGCAGCAGGGTCCCCTAAGGGCCTGTGTGGAGGATGCACCCTCGCTGCTACCACCGAATAGCAAAGATCCTCCTCCAGGGAAGCCCCACGCAAATCAACAGCTCACGGATGGCCCGCAAGAGCTGCTTCAGCAGACTCTGCACCACTGCGTGAGGGTCTGTATTTGGACGGGAGCTGGACGTTGTTTCTCAGGGTCACATGGGATGGGGTTGCAGCAGACCATACGTCTTGCAGAAGGCAAGCTGTCACAGAGTCAGTTTAAAACCCAGCTACATGAGCTTCTTAACAAGAGGCAAGGCCCAAAAAGGGCCATCAGGCCCTCGTTTGCCTCCTAAATAGAACGTGGACTGCTAAAACCTAGGGTCCTTAGAGCTGATAGCAGCAGCTCCCGCTCAGCTAAAGCATCTAATGCAGCAGGGCTCCAGCCTGGGATCGGGAAGTCAAGGACCAGCCGATCTGCCAGAGCCCTTTAGGGCTCCGTTTGACTGCACCTTCCGTCATTTTCAAAAGAAGAAATCCTGCTCTGAACTCCAAATGATCTCTGGCCCCAGTTCCCAAGGTACTGGACCCTGCTTACCCTCTGGGCTGCAACAGACAATATGACACAAAATCATGCTGTCCATGCAGATGACCAGAAATCACAGCAGAGGATCTTCAGCTTTTTACAGAGAGGCCACGTGCAGCTCCGGTACCTCTTGCTCCAGGCCAGGACTTTCTAGAACACATGCCATCCTTGCAGCCTTTTGCTCACTGCTTCCTAAACTGTTGGCTTGCTTCTGGACCTCAAGCACGCAACTGAGCTACCACGCAAAGGAAAGTATGAGCAGACCCCTGCTCTGAGCAGATGTTCCCCTCCCTTGCCACTACTCTGCACTGCTCCAAAGGCACGTGCAGTGTCCCTAGCTCAGCCCTACAAGCCACTTCCAAGACAAAGGCTGCAACACTGCCTGCACCAAACACATGGGCATGGACACGGGAGTAATTTCCAGCACCACACCAGTGCCTCTTGGCCTGGTCTGCAGGGCACTTGCTGCACAGACACATTTGGCTTGACAACAGACCGCAGGGAGATGCAAGCAGGGACAAAAAAAGGCTTAAGGTAAATCACACTCAGCAAACACCTGGGTCCTTGTGGGAAGACCCTGGGATCACCAGCTGTGCAGCCAGCCATCCTGCGAGGCAGCCCTGCCCGGCACTCAAAGCCTGGAATCGGCTACAGCACAACCCAGGGCTGTGCAAACATCTCCTAGGAGGGAGAGCAGGGGACCCATGGGATAGGGCAGGCGTGGGCTGCTCTCGCAGAGTGATGTGGACAACCGTACTTGTAGGCCACCCGCTGTCCAAACCACCTTCACAGAGGCGTTGCGCTGGTTGACCACCAGCTCCAGGGAAGGCTGCAGAGCTGCTACGGAGGTGTAGGCAGGGGACGGGAGAGCCAGAGGGCTGTGCCACAGGCCCAGCACTGATGGGGTGTTCCCAGCAGCAGGCGGGAGCGAGCCCCGAGCCTGGGCGAGGGGGTGCACTGGCCCTGCAGCTGCTGATGCTGCCACCCAGGAGCCAGGTGGGTCCCGGAACCAGGCACTGCAATGTTCTCAGGGCTGTGCTTCCGCCACTGCTGTGGCAGGAAAAAGGCAGCAGTGGTTGGGCCAAGAGGAAACGCTCCTCAGCCATCACCCGGCCCCCGCCAGGTCTCGAGGGAGCAAGGATGGGCTCCATATTGGGGGAGAAGCGCCCGACTTGAAATCTGGAGCTGCAACCAAGAACTACTGATGGCATGCCGAGGAGTCCCATAACCCACCTGGCTGCTGGCACAGCGGGCGCTATCGAGAGGGGACTGGAGTCCCAGGGCCAGGCGCTCTGACCGCCTGGCACCACTCACGCCTGCCTCAGGGTCCCCCTCCCTGCGCCACCAGGCCCTCCTGCTGTGTGGGAAGGGGTCGCACCACCACCCCCCCCACGGCACATGCTCGGAGGCTGCCCGCAGCTGCCCTCCTCCCCGGGGGGCAGCCGTGGCCAGGCCCTGGACGAGGCGCTCAAGATGCCCCTCCGCTCGCCCCGGGGGCTCACCGGGAAGGCGATCTCGCACAGCTTCGCCACCCACTCCTCACTCTGCTGCTTGTCAGCCGCCAAGAGGTAGCTCTTGTCGCTGGTCTCCAGGCGGAAGACGGTCGTGCCGGCCCGGGGGCCGCTCTCCGCCACGGGGCCCACGCTGGTGCAGTCGGCCAGCCGCACCACCGTCTTGTCCAGCCGCTTGGTGCCCAGCCGCTCGGGCGGCGCCGCCGGCTCCTTGCAGTCGAAGAACTCCAGGCGGGCGACGCCGTGCTGGCTGGCCGGGTACAGCACGAACCAGCTCCGCTTCCACCTCTGCAAGGCAGCGGGGGTCACACCGGGCCGGGGCCGGGCAGCAGCGGGGCGCCCGGGATGCTCCGCCGGGGCGGCAGCTTACCGGGGGCGGCCCCGGGGGTGTCACGTCCCGTCCCCCGCCCCCCCCCGGCCCGCTGCCGCCGGGGGCGGCGGCCGACAAAGCCCCGGCCCCACT
>VYXH01006311.1:287861-332480 GCA_013397275.1 Burhinus bistriatus | reverse complement strand
TTTTTTTTTTTCCCCCCCAATGTAGACATATTCCTGTTGCCCAGCTGCAATTTAGACAGTAGAAGAGAAGAGTCTTTAGTGAAGTAAATCTGGTTTATCTAGTAATTTTTAGGGACTGCTGCAATTAGACTGAACGGCCTTTTGTGAGAAACCGGAATGAAGTCAGGGGATCCAAATTCCCCTTTCTCAGCATTCTAAAATGGCCCCAATTGCAGCATTTACTGCAGTATTAAACCTTCGATTCACTGTGTCTCATCCCAGGGAGATTCTCTGGGTGTTAGGCCTGATGAAAATGGATATGCTGAATTTTACCATTCAGACCATCCGCACCCACTTGCAAGACCACACCATCCAGTATGAACGGAAGAAATTCCAGGAACTCTTGGATAAGCTCCCTAGTAAGTCAGTGGGGAAGGCAGAGGAGAACTGTTACTTCTATAGGAGCTATCAAAGCACTAAAAGGGAACTTTTAGTATTCCAAAGCTGATGCTTTCAGCACATGTTCATTAACAGATGAGAGAAATGCCTCTAAAAGCTGGAGGACTCGTGGGTCCCTTCCTCAAGGCTCTTCACTAACATACCTTGCAGAAAAGAAGTTACTTAGTGTGCTTCAGTTTCTGCATGCGTAAGACAGAGCTAATAGCTTTCTCATGAGGAACTGTAAGTTCTCATGAGTTTAAAGTGTTTTGAGACCCTCAGAGGAATATGCAAAATGTTGTTAGGAGGTATTAAAGAGGAAAGCCTGCATTTGATGTAGACATCTCTTTTGCTAGGCTGTAGATTTCTCTCTGGCTGCCTCTCTCCTTCATCAGACTCCATTAAAGGTGCTTCCTGGAGATTGAACTCCTCTATCAAATATAATGTTCTCCAGATACCAGTCTTAGTAACCTAACCCTGTGCCCTGGCAACAGGACATCGATATTGTATGCTAGTGATGGTGTAAGCCATTTCCCGCTGTTCCAGGAGACTGCATGATGCCTTTGCTTTCCAAATGCACATCCCCTCCAGCTTGCAGTATAGCATACCTACGTCTTACTGACTTAGCCTGACCAGTCTGTTCTTGCAAACATCCTTTTTTGTCACCCCATTGCAGATAGCCTGGATCGCACAAGAGAGTGGCTGTGCAAAGCAGCAGCAGAAGAGACCGTGTCCTCTTCACAGCCACCAGCCCACCCTGCAGTCAGTGGCTCACCTGCCTCACTTGCCAGGGGCTGTCAGCAGTAGCACAAGTGTGCCAAGTCTCACGTCTGTGCTAAATCGAGGATACACGAATCTGCTCTGCTGGGAGCCCGGGCAAAAGGAATACCCTGAGGTAGAAGTGCTTGGACACTTTTACAGCTTTTTCATAAAGATATACAAAATGAACAAGTGTACCAGTTCTGCATCTTCTATAGAAAGAACTGGCCAGACTCTGTCCCCTCTACACCATGCGTCATTGCACATGGTTCTTCCCTACGTGAAACAAATTGGATTTTTCACAAAACTAAACCTCCCTGCTGCCAGGCAGCTGCCTTGCACTCAGCTTCGTGGGGATGTTACAGCCCTGCTCCATGGCTTGAGATCTGCTCATTTATCACAGCTGTTCCTACACCTACGGGCTGATTTGGTTTCCATTCACAGACACTGTTTATGGATCAGGCCCCACTGCAGGAAGTACAAGCGCAGGTGAATCAGCTTGCCATCGTAGCTGCAGTCCTGCTAGTGACCAGTGGCACGTGTGGAAGCACCTTATTTGGCTCACCTGGGTTTGCAACTAGGCTGAAATGGGTAACAAAGGTCCTCTTGGAAGGGCTGTCCTCTACCAGGTGGGTTACTTTGAGTTTTCTTTTCCAGAAGGAGAAGAGCAAGTATGCAGGCACTGGTTGGTTGTGGGATGAGCAGCAGGAATCTCCCCCGGGAGTGGAAGAGGATCTGATATCCAAATAGCAGCCAGGTCTCCTGTAAAGGGTGGGGGAAGCCAGCCAGCATTTTTAGCTGGGAGTTAACTCTCTTCTTGATTAAAGGAGAAAATTAGCAGTGCTGGTCACTATTTCAGATAAGTCTACCGCAGGGCAGCTTCCTGCTTGCCAAAGAGTGGGGAAGGGAAGCTTACTTCACTTGCAATAGGCACCAGAGCTGTGGCTGAATGTTGGCTGTCCTGTGCTAGCTGGCTGCAACGACACCCCACAGGCATGCGGGGAGGCTTCCCTCCTTGCTGCAAAACCCTTCCCCAACCAATGTGAGTCATGGCTGCAGTGCATGTACCTATGTATGATTTAGGTATGAAGCGGCTTTAGAAGATATCAGCAACCAAGTGCTCCAGGAAGTCAGCAGGACTCTCGCAGCTGCGTTACCCTGCTTTTACCACTCACAAATGCGCTTCCCTGAAGGGCCAGATAAAAAGCATCGCAGACAAGGGCAACGCAGTCCGGCATGTCATCGGTGAGTCTCTGACCTTATGTCTAACTCAGCCTTGAAGACACTTTGCACTCATAGGCCACAAGTTAGGTTTAGGCTAATGACCTGCAGTGTGCAGGACAGGTCTAGGATTGGTACTAGCAAAGCCAACTCCCTGCACTGAGCAGAACTACCACATGAGGGTGAAAGCTGAGTTTAGCGTCTGGCTCTTCACGTAGTCTGCACAGGAGAGGAGGGTCAGGGAAGCTAGGTTTGAAACTGCCTTGATTTTCCTATTCCACCCTGAAATGCTCCCAAACAATAATTGCTTTGAAAAAAAATCTCTTAAATCCTCCCATCCTTGCTAAAAGCTAAACAGGCCCGAGTGCAAGATCTGTTCCTAGGGAGTGTTGCAATCTTCAGGCTAGGATGTGGAGACCTTAATCGCTGGCTGTAGTGAAGCACCACGCTAAGGTCCTTAAATAATATTTATCCCTAGGGAGTGCACTGCTTGGTATTCAGCTAACCAGCTGCCCTATAATGCTGCTGCATCAAAATATTTATTCAAATGGTTTGGATAAGAGCTGGTTATTTTGACCTTTTATTAGTACTCTGAATGCTAAATCCGCATCAGATTGCAGTGCCACAGGCAGCGAGTACGCTACAGGAAAGATTATTTCCACATGGAAGACTAGCTTTTATCAGCTATGAAAATAAGGTGAGGTTCTTCCTGCCCACTGCTTCATCTAGTTACGTATCCTTCCCAGCCCATGTGGGTGACACCACACTGTTTATTTGGGTTTATTCTTTCCATGTCAGAGCAGGCTATTTTGTTCTGATGTAATTCAGGAGGCTGCATTAATAGCGTAAACCAAACCTTGATAACCTACAGGCTGGGCAGTGTGTGATGGCAATGATGCTCCAATGGAGTGGCATTAGAAGCTGCAGAACTAGACAGCCTTCCCCTGCCCCGTGTCTAAAAATCAAACCTGTGTCTTGCTTGCAGTCTTGGCCACTATCAACATTTTCCACATACTCACTTCAAGTGCAAGAACATCTGAAGCGGCTGGGTAGTTGAATCTCGGCTCTGTGTTCCTCAAGAGGCTTCTTGAATGCTTTTGATTTCAAAATGCTGCTGCGGCAGGCAAGATAAATCCCGGGCTCTAAAGTTCTGTATTCCATTACCTAAGATGGTTGACACTTCAATGCAGTACAAAAACTCTCAGAGTGGGTGAAAAATCTTTACTGTTGACCTGCTTCACTTTAACATAAGGTTCGAGGGACTTGATCATTCTTAAGTCCTTCAGCCCAGTACTGGGCAATAGCCATCATTAGAAGCAGTTACCCAGGACGAAGGGAAAACAAGGCAAGCACACCTGATAGTTGAGTACTCTCCTTGTGTCCCCTGTTTCACCTCGGTTCCTGTGCTGGGTGCTGTTTCATCTGCTTAGTTTTTGGAAGAGGAATACCTTAATCCACTGGGTCCCCTAGTCGATCGAGAGCGTTACTAGTCCACAACACCCTGCCACGATGCAGCTGTCCTCAGATCTGCTCTTGACTGTGCGAGGAAGCCTTTGTCTCAAGACTGGCCTTCTTTGCAGAGGTTCATTGTCGATTTATTTTTTTTTTTGTTTTCATACTTTTGCTCCCTACAGAGCAGCGGATTAATTCCTTCCTCAGCCTTTTCATTTCCTCCGATGGACAGAATTCTCCAAAAGATTTCCCAAAGGGCCTTGACCCCATTCAGAAAGAGCTGCTGGAAGCTGGGTGCAGGTTTGGAAGCATGATCCACCACAACAGGCAGGTGTTTGGACCTTACTACTCAGCGATTCTTAAGAAGGTCTTTCTCCCAAATGCAGAACCAGACTCAGATGCAGGGATGGATTCTTTCTGATCATCTTTACCACATACTGGGCAGCAGTGGAACGCATTCTCCAACAGTTTCTCAAATCATGCTTCAGCTTGTAAAAAAAAAAATCAATCGGACAAATCCACCGGCGCCAGGATTGCTACTGGGAAGTGACTCTGGTACGTCAGTATCTGAATAAACCTCTCAACTACAGAAGGCAGTGGCTTTTTTCCCAAAAAACCTATTGGGTGGGGAAGGCACAGAGATGTGAGGCTCATAAAATTGCAGTGCAGCTTAGGCTTTTTTTAATTCAAGGTGTTAATTCTGCCATGGGCTTGTAACCTACTTTGCCGAAACATTAGTCACAGCCCAGGGACGCTGTTTGCATTTGATAAAGCCACATGGTATTTAAAATCATTAAAACTGCTCAATATATTTCAATGTTAGCTTGCAAACCTGACTTACTGAATTATTAGAAATGGAACATATGGTACAAATTTACTAAACCCTGGTGTATTTAGTATTTTACATCAGCCAGATTTTACTTGACATGAAAATCTGAACTTTAACCTGAATTTAAATGTCTGTATTTCTTGTTCTAATTTTACATAATGAAAATGTCCTACTTCTTGGCAAGCCAAAAATCTTTGCTGGGTAAATACCATACGCAATGGCTGCCCAAACTGTTGGAGTTGTTACATGAACCACGTGCCGCTGTGCTGCAGAAAAGTGATTTTAGTGTTTATCATGAGTAAATTTGGGTCCTGACAGTCCCCAGTGGAACAGTCCTTGCAGATGTACATTAGTGGGGCTAAAAATAAGCTTTTCTCACCGTCATGTGGAGAACATAAAGCGGTTGGAGACCACAGTGCTTATGGTAGGTCTATCTTTAACCAAACATGTGGATGCATTTTTAGGCATAAATTAGTTTGTCTCAGAATAATTTAGTATTTAATCTTTGGGGTCGTTATGACTGACTGCTAAAAGAGCAGCTTCAACCAGAGCAACTACTCGGCAGCCAGCACTCCCCATCCTGCCGGCCACGCGCCTTGGGACAGCACGAACCCCCCGTTCTGCTGCCAAAGAACTGCAGCGGGACTGCTCCCAGGTTATCCGTGTCCTGTGCTCTGCTTCCACAACCACAGCACATCCATCTCCGTGCAACGCTCGGATGTTGTCTTGTTCCTCGGATTTCCAAAGCAGAGAAGCGCAGGTACTGTGCTAGACTGAGCCAGTTAAACACTGCGTAGCTGCCGGCCCTCACCCCTTCTCTTACCTTCACAGAGCAGATCTGTTAGACGAGAACAGCATTGCTTTAACACGGATGACCGGGAGACTTCGCTATAATGCCGAGGTCACAGTGACAACAGGGTAAATGTGTGTCTAAGGTTGTTTATTAATTCAGTCTGTCCTAAGTTGTACAATTATGAAAACAACAAAACGACTGCTGGAAGCCCAGGAATATTTACAATCTCGCCTTGTTGTAGTGAGGTCAGTCTATGTTGTTGCACAGATTGGTTATGTTTGGTACCACAAGATGTTTAAAATTCAGACAAATTTGAACAGATTAACAATTGTATATACAGGAAATAAAAGGAAATTCAAGTATCAAAATACAGACAGATTAAATAACATTTGTATTACAAATCAGTCCCACTGCCATACATCACAATTAGCAAAAATGTCTACATTGCAAACTGAACTCGACTGTTCTCTGCCCTGTCAGGGAATCTCAGGTTATTCTTCCATGGGTAAAAAAAAAAAAATAAAAAAAATGTTTGAGCTAGATCAGCTTTGCAAGAGCAGCACAGTTACTTCCTTTTGAGAAAATAAAATAAAAAAATGCAGTAAGTAATGCCAATGTGAGACCTAAAAGGGAGAACTTTTGCAACAAGACAGCGTTGCAAACACTGTGCTTGCTCTAAAATAAAGATCTGATGGCATGGAAATGATGCGAGCAGAAGCAAGCCAGGGGAAATTCTGCTGCTAGAAACTTCTGAAGTGGGGTGGAAGGAGCATTAAAGCGATTGACTCCACTTCAGCTGCACACAGAACTGGACGTGTTCGGAGGGACTATTTGGCATCTGCTCTGTGTCTCAGCAGCCTCGTGAAGGTACAAACTTTTCACTAGAGGTACATCCTGGAAGGTGCCGTATCTTCTCCCTGGGAGGGGGACAGGCACGTACCCTGCAAAATTTGCATAATCTCTTCTAAAAAGAACAATCCCAAAGCAAGTTCAAAGATAGTGGAACAGCTAACATTAGCTTTTTTTTTTTTTTTTTGTAAATACAAAATTAAAAAGGATAAAGCAGCTTCAATTTGGGGTAAAAAAAATCATCCCCTCCTATATAAAAAAAGACAAAAACTCTGCATCCTAGTTTACCTATCTTGCTTTCTCAGCCTGGACTCATGCCTTGCACAAACCAAAGTCTGTAAAATACCATCTGTCCTTAAAAAGGGGAACGAGGCCCAGGGCAGCACCACTTTTTCCCAGGCAGGTAATACAGCAGATGCGTTTTGATTCAAAGTCATATTCAGCACCAGAAATTTGGGGCACTTTCCTCCAGATACCACAAAACCCTGTAGGGAGGAAGAGCCAGAATACTGTGCGATGGGTGGGTTAACAGATGACTGGGAGTCAGTGACGGGCATGGTCCAGGATCAGTCTCCAGCGTGCAAGTACCTTGAGAAAACCCATGGAAATAAAAGGGGAGATGCATTGCCAAAACAATTGCTTTGTCTATGAAGTGAGAAAGAGTATCTGGCTAAAGAACTGTTGGATCACTAAAGACAACCGTAGGATTACACGCAGGACTGGGAAGGACCACCAGGGTCACCAAGCCCAGTCCCCTGAAGATTGAGTCTTCATCACCACTTCATCTCCAAGCCAACCTTCAAGAAGCTCATGCATCAAAAAAACCAGAAAGGTGTCCCTCCTCCCAAGCAGAGGTTCAATTTGCAATCTCTCCAAGAAGACTTGTTGCCAACACACCAATATTTACACTTACACCAGTATGAATTGCAACATATGCAGAACAAGGAATGTTAAGTTTCCTAAATTCATCAACTTAAAAAAAAAAAATCTCCACTTCCCCCTTCCAATCATTTACAGGTCTATGCCCTTGGGATTACGGTTCACTTCTCTCCCAGCCTTACTGGCTAGAGAGACTACATGAAATCCTGACATACAGCAGCAACTGGAGTTAAAACAGAAATTTTTTGGGCATATCATTCTAGTAAAGCAGCAGGGTAGCCACATCCCCAACCGTGACAATGCCTGTCGCGATTATAACAAATGTGCTGCGCTACATTTTTGCGTCTGAAGAATTAAAATCATAACCATTTTAACATCTCTCCTCCCTCGAGGGGAACAGTACTGTGAAAACATATTGGTCACAGCCAAAACTACTGTTAAATACGCTGGTAATTCGAAAGAAAAGTAAACACACAGCACCTTCAAGATGGTGGTATTTGGGGATATTGGACTTTGACGGGGGCCAAGCCATCCTCAGGTTGGTATGATTTATCCTCAGGTATGGACTGTTTCAGTGTAATGCCCAAAATTTAACTCCTTATTTGTTCACCTTCTGAAACTGTTGCACTAATTAAATAATGAGCTAGTATCAAAAAAGTGCTAAATCACAACTGAATATACTTTTAAAAAAAAAAACAACAAACAACCCCAACCCTTCAGGGCATAACTGCCTTTAAAAACGAGACAGGTGCACGAGAGCTGGAGAAGGGAATTGTCTCCAGGTATTCAGTGCATAAATGGGAAGAAATTGTGTCCTTGCCATAGAAATGTCAAGTATTGCAACACAACAGTTCTCTGTAGGGGAAGCGAGCTTTGTACCATCAGTAATGCTTGGCCACAACCACTCTAGGGTGAAATATCCTTTGCAGACTCTTTTCCTTAAGTTATTTCCATTTGCTATAAAAGCCTGGAGTAGCTTTGAAAACAAAGGACGCAGACTTACCCTGCAAGGCTTCTCACGCTGGAGGAAGTTATTTCCAAGAATTTGGTGTTCTCTACTGTTCACCCAGAATTGAAGCAAATTTAAGTACCATTAGAGATGCGCACACCACTCCCACTGCTAAGACTTTCTATTGTACTCCTTGCTGGACTGCGTGGATTCTCAGTAAATAAAGGTTGTTTTTTTTTTTTCCTCCTCACCAAAAAACTGCAGTGCTACATTTAAACCGTGAACTGGATTTGCTCACATTAAAAAAAAAAAAAAAAGAAACGGGTCAAAAGACGTTTGTCTCAAACTAGAAGAGGTGACATTGCTCTCGGCCTTGGAAGTCTCAACTTTCCTTTGCTAGAAATGGAGAGAGCTGCTTTTCTCAGCTGGTGGCTGGGATCCCTTTCCCCCCTCTGCTTTGGGAGCCCTCACTGAGCAGCCATGCACCCACTCCGAGGCAGACACCAGTGCCAGATGGAGATGATCATCGTGTCCGCAGGCCACTGCTTCTTAGGTCTCTGCCCCGTTACTACATTTCCACGGTAGGAGACAGCTGCCCGGAGATCAGCTTTGCAGAGGCAAACAGAAAGGAAGATAATGGAATGAATGATTTCCGAGTCATACAAAAACAAGCCCTGGGAAAGATGAGGCATATGGCCAGGAGGAGACGAGACGCAACCGGGAGGGTTATGGACACACAGCAGAAGCTCTGTAGTTTAGGCAGGGCTGCCTGTGATCCCAGCTGGGTCTGGATGGTCACCCTTAGAAAGGCACATGCTCTAGTGACCCGGTTTTAGGAGGTGCTGAGAAACCTGCCCTTCCCAGCCCAACGCAGGGGGAGACGCAAGAGCTCAGACCCTCTAAGGCAGGCATACGCGTGGGCAACTGCACGGTAAATCTTTACACAAAAACACCTGCACTACCACCGCTATCGTTAGTTCGGTTTCTCTTTGAAGGATATAGAAACCCTCAGGGCACTCTTACAGCTTGGAAAGATGCTGATCAACCCCAACGCCAACCTCTCGGAGCACCTCAGACACGGCAATATTCTGCTGTCCACAACTGCAGAGTGACCTCTGCTTTGGGGGTCTTTAGGCAGAGAGCGCTGGCTCTACGTTAAGGGGCTCCATGGCATATGAGATATATCTACTAGACTGAGCTTTCATTTTGGGGTGGTTTTTTTTTGCTTTCTGACAAGTCTTTTAGTTCTCTCACTTGGGTTCTTACTAGCCCGGCCCTTATTTTGAAGTCAGTTTGCTGCTCAGTGCCATTAAGGCACAAATGACTTGGGAGATCAAACTCATTCCTGAGAAAGAGCCAAATAAAGATTTTGAAACATCAGATTTCACCGCAAGTCTGGGGAAACAGAAGCTTTGAGGCAACAGCTCTAAAGCCCCAGCAAAACTCAAGCTGCTTCTACCCCCTAAATACCAGGTGCAAATAACCCAGGGCTGCTGTTCTGACCTGTCCTCACTGATGCCAACTGGTGATCGCAAAGGAAGATTTTGGGTAAATTCTAAACGCTATTTTGGAAACAGAGCTTTACTGGAGATCTGAGTGCATCCTCTCCCCCGTTTGAGTCTAAGATGTCCACCCAGGCATGTCACGCAGAGGTGAGCAGGTAGCTGCCATCCACCTTTCTTCACAGCTCTCTAACACAGACCCACCGTCACCACCAGCTCCCCCAAAACTGGGCCGCGAGGGCATTTTGCCAAGAGGCGAAACCCACGGTGAGTTCAGACACTCACGTCGAGGTGCCCCTCAGTCAGCTTGCTGCAGCCCCTCTCCCGCTGCCCTCTCCGCTCAGCCCTCGCCCTGGGAAAGGTGCCACCGCCGCTGCCTGCGAGGAGCTGGTCGAGGTCCAAGATGCAGCTTTGCTTGTCTGCCTGAGTTAAGCACATCATCGGTCAGGAGAGCGCCGCCGAGCATCAGGGTTTGCTGCCAGGGTGTGGAAGTCACCAGCGCCTTTTGCTAAAGGGTCTTAAAACTGCTCTGCAAACAGAGCGAGCCTCTCACCCCTGAGAGGTAGGTACGTACATCCTCATCCCGTACATGGGGAAACTGAGGTAGAGGCAAAGTTGCCTGGACGCACAGCAAGTCAGGGAGAAGCAGCACCGGGGCAGGAGTCCTGCCTCCCACCAGCGCTGTTCTTCATCAGATCGTACTCCTCCTCCTCAGTTTCATCTCACCGAGCTTTGCAAACACAAGTGAAGGAACCAGGGTTAGGGCCGTGGACGGCTCGCCACGGCTTTCACGGGGTGGTGAACCACTGTATGGCATTCCCAGACCTGTCCCAGCTCTGCTCCGACCCATGTCAAGCACCCTGCGGCCTCATGCAAACAATTCCCAGTCATATTCTGGAATTAAAAGCTGCTTCTACTGAGATACACAGAAATGGGGATGTTCTCCCAGAGGAAAACATGTGCCCTTGAGAAACAGCCAGAGAAGGCAAAGGTGCCCATTGCAGGGTCATCTCCAAGTGAAATCCTCGCTCTCAAGGATGGAAGGTGACAGATGTTTCAAGATCCCTACAGCCCTCATCGTGCTTGTAGACTGAAACCAAGCTTTGGGATCGGCAGCAGACTGATTTCAATCACATTTCTCCCTTCGGCAAAAGAAGTACAGCTGCAGGAAGCCTGCTGACCACCGCAGAGCTCTGTCTGCTTTATCAGCCCTCTACCAGTGCAGTACCCAGCCCCTCTCAAACACCCTTCCTTCCCAACACGGGGCTAACAACATGTGCCTTTAAAAGCTTAACCTCTACACAATCTGCTAAGTGAGAACTAAGCCCATAGCTCACGAGAAGTTTGGTGAGTGTAAACAGGACAACTGGGGGGGGAAAAAAAAAAAAATCCTACAAGGGACTGAAATGCATGCAACCAAAACCGCACCTCATCTCTGAGACAGGACAGAGCTCACAGAGGGAATGATCACACCCAGCCCAAACCAGCGCCCCCATCAGAGCAGGTTTTCTGCTCCAGGCTTCGAGGGGAGATTGCGGGCAAGGGTCCCCGTGAGGAAATCTAGTGAATGTGTGTTATTTGCAGACAGCATCACAGTGGTTAGTGTCGATTCGAGTGGCAGGTAAGAAGAGGGGTGAGTTCACTGGAACAGTACACAGCCGTGGCTCAGTCGGGAAGAGGAGGATCTAGGAGGAGGGAGCGCGTGCACCGCAGAGACAAGAGGTCTCCATCAGTCCAAGGATAAGAAGGTGAAATAGAAAAAAAGGCCTGGGGAGCGTCACCTTGCCCCAGGGATTCACAGTGCCAGAGCGAGGGGAAAGACGTGAAAACAGCAGGCGGCTTCCTGGATCCACATCTCCGATTCCCCCAGCCTGCATCCCTCTGCACCTCCCACCTCACAGATATCTAACAGCGTGTTACCCTTGTTTCCGAGTAAGGAGAATTCACAGTGTTCAGTAGTGATCAGGTACAAAAGCCGTTTAAGTCTACAGTCTCCTAAGTGCTGCTGCCTTTGACGTAGTGCCTACGCGGGGCTTAGTGCGAGCAGCTGGAGGAAGAGGGAGTTTAGAACAGCAGACAGATCAGATCGCAAAGGCACGGTTAGACTAGGTGGACACGGGGTGTGTTTGCTTTAGAAGATAGTGGTCTCATACTTAGTGCTGAGGGTCCGCTTGGAGTCCTGTTTGGGGTCCACGACCCAGGAGACACTGGCATGAGACTGGGAGTCTTGGTCCACTTCAGGGGGCTCCAGCTAGAAAACAAGGAGAGAAAAGGCATGTCAGGTCACCCGTGCTTCTGGGACAGAACGAGCGGGGATTCAAAGCACGGAGAGGCTGCTGCTCTGCCTAATGCCCATCCCAAAAACGTGCACGTGTGCAGGGATGCAGCTCTCACTAGGGAGGCATTCGAGTCCTTCACAGCTAAAACATGTCTAGCCACGTCAATCTCAAGCCAGCACCCTGAGATGACTTCCTGAATTAGGCCTGCAAGCCCCTATCACCATTAGTGACAGCTTCACTTCGTCTCGCAAACAAGCATGAAAAATCGAGTGCTATCAAGATGGCACTAAAAAAAATAAAATAAAAGAGGCAGAGGGAGAGAGAGGGAGACAGCTCCTGGCAGGTGAGCTCCCACGTGATTTACTCTCCTGACCAAGCAAGGCTCTTTCATCTTGTCCTCCTAAATCAGGATCCTACAGGAAGGTTAACAACACCAGAAAGAGCAACGCAGTTAGTTGAGAGCTGCCACTCTCCATCAGTGGGGGTGGATCTGAGCGGTTTGTCCCTGGGGTTCAGCTGAGCCCACGGCACGGCCCTGGAACGAGCGGGGAGGGAAGACAGCAGCGAGGCAGGACACGGGACCACAGCAGGAGACACGGGAAGCGGGGAGGCAGGTGGGCGGGCGGCAGCTGGGGCAGCCCGGGTCGGTTCGTAATGGAAGATGGCAGGAAGAAGGGTAAAGACCTTAGCTCCGGGACTAACAGACTGCAGCGGCAGGTAGGAGGGGCGGTGTGTTGTACAGGTGTGACAGTAACAACAGCGAGTGTCAGGAGGGAGCGGCACCTGAGCGGGGGGAGCAAGCAGAACACAGACAAAAGGAGACATTAAAGGAAGGCAATGGCTTATGCAGCAGACCCTGCTCCTCAGCAGCTCCAGGCTTGGCTGGTTTTGGCTACAGGGGTACTCCCGTGCTGCAAACCGCAGGTTACCTACTGATCTTACTGCGCCTCTGCAGGGTTTGCACATGGCAGCTGTGCTGGAGCCAGCAGGGCACTTAACCCCCATCCCACCCGGGCTATTTCCACCTCTGCTTGCCCTCATCCTACCCCGGGAAGCCCTAACACGCAACAGGACTGCCAGCAGAGCCACCGACACTGCAATATCAGCAGTCCCTGAAGCTACAGGCACCATGCCTGCACCTGGGCTCCCCCCACCACAAAGGGGGAGGATTAAGCGTGTGGTGCCCAAGAGAAATCCCAGCTCAGACCATGCGGATCGCACCCAGCCCGCACATACTTACTGCAGATTTCCTCATGCCGGCTCGCGGTTTAGGCACCGGTTTGGAAGATTTTGTTTCAATCATTTCTCCTGCTGCAGCAGCGCCCAGAGGCTTCGCTCTCTGGGCTTGGAGGGCCAGCTGGTAGGCGACCTCAAACGCCTGCCCCAACGTGAGGATGATCTCGTACGTCAGGTTCTTCGGGGAGACCACAGAAAACACAAAGCCGTTAGACGCACACAAGCTACCTCGCCCTGCGCAGCGTCCGTGTGCTCAGCAGCTTGCTCTGGAGACGCAGACCTCGGCAGAGCCCATCACCTTCCCGTAAGCAGGTCGCACCCTGCTGTATCCCTGGCAAAACCGCTGAGCTCCTGCCCCGTGGGGGAGCCAGCACCAAGCCGCCTCCACGCTCGCACAGCCCCGGCCGGTGGGACCACCTGTGAGCCCGCTACAGCCCCGAAAGCATCGCAGTTTAGCAGCACTTTGCATTGTAAAGAGAAAATGCCCAAACGTCTCGTACAGCTGATTCTGCCCAAGAATAAAAGCAAGTTATGCTTCCACACTTTCAGTGAATTAAATCAGGCTATTACGCTCAACATAATTGAAAGTGCATTAGGGTTTTGTTCACGGCATATTCCCCAGGAGGGGAAAAACTCCTGCCCTGCTTTATTCAGCACTGGAGACTGCAGTAATGAAGCCAGACAAATGCTCTCTTTGTCAACAGAGCTCCAAAGTAAAAGCATTTTGAGGCAGGACTCTGAAAGGAGTATTTTAGGGTAGAAACAGGTAAAAGAGCCCTAGAACGGACCAGATCCTGCTCTATGACTCATCAGTAAAGCTGAGTGATGAAATAAGTGGACCGCAAAGGACCGCAGCGTGCTGGCAGATGAGATGCGATAATCCACTCACCACATCCACGGTGCTGAAGACGTGGCAGTAGTGGTGGCTGGTCTGCAGGTCCTTGGTGATGTAAGCGAACGTGCAGAGATCCTCGGGGTCCTGAGCAGCACAGGAGATGTTCCGGATCTCGTGCTCAGCAATGACATTCTGCCGGGGTCAACCACAAGCACCCGTCAACCTTCTGGGGATGGCAAATACACCCAGCAAACAGTGGTCGTGGCAAGCATGTACTGGGGGCACGGAGCAAAACAGGTACTGGCAGGGAGGGGGGTCTCCCAGCAAGACCAGTCCTAGCTCCCTCCCATGGTAGGAATAAATGGCAACATGGTCCACAAGCAGCCAGTTTGCCCAGCCTTTGGCATGCAGATAACCGTCACCACCTTGCTGCTCTCCTGTAGTCCTGAGAAGCTGGGCTCCTCAGGATCAGCCATGGCTTCTGGAGCCACTAGATATGACCTGCAGCCCTCCAGGCAAGTGGGGCTGCAGGTCTTGTCCCTCCAGACACCAGCTTCGGGGCATTTGAAGCTCACCTTGTTAGAGGCATCGATGAACTTCACCCCCTTGTACGTGATGGACAGTATTATGGTCGGGATCTTCTTCATATGCTCTGTGGATTTCTTCAGAAACAAGAACATTCAAGTGACCAGTTGTGAATAAACGCCCCCTTCATCACCACCATCCCAGCACAGCCCAGAGACCTCCAGGCCACTGCCGCACAAAGGCAGCCCCTGGGGGTCTTGGACCAGGAGGCGGAAAGCCTCCTCTTGGTGGAAGCAGAGGGGAAGGGACTGGGATCTGAAGCGAACCCAGCAGCCCTTTGCCCAGTGAGAACGTCCATTCTCCCACTGCACAGACCTTCCAACTATGGGGAAAAGCGCTGGGGAAGGGCAGCTCAGCAGCGACAGCGGCACAGCCTGTTACATGGCCTGGGGCCCTGCTCCGCACACAGGCAGCCTGCAGGGCTTGGGGAACCACAGCTTCACTGAGACCCTTCCACTCCCCTTCCCTACGTCATCCACCATAGGCTGTGAGCGAATCCCCCCTGTCCCCGTGGCCTCCGTACCCTCATCTTGGCACAGGCATCCTGCGTAGACTCTGTTCCTCGGAGGTCTTTGATCAACATGGAGCCCAAGTACTGTTTGGAAGAGAAAGAAATGTTAAAGGCTTCAGGCAGGAAACCCTGCCAAACCTGAGGAGATGCTACAGCCCCATAAGCGGCCAGCAGCCGTGGCTGGGGAGGGACAGGTCACCCAGGGAGGGGGGAAGAAGTGTGACAACTCCACACTCAGCAACCTGACCCCAGAGCCTCCTCATCCTTGCCACCCCCACAAGCCAAAGACCACTTACGTTGGCCTCGTACCCACAGGACTCGAAGATGAGCTTCTCCGGCTGATGCTGCCAGTTTTGGACTGGGGCGTATGGGGCAGCCAGGCTTGGGGGGCGCAGGGTCAGCTTTGATGACTCCCGACGGTCCTCCTGGAAGGGAAGAAACATGGATGTGAAGCCACAAGTCCAGCGTGGGTTGAGACACAGAACTCAGGAGGGCTCGTTGGGCTGATGTAACTGAGGTTCTCAATGGTCACATCCCACAGGGGCTGGCAGGAGGCAGCACGCTGGTGAAGGTGCCAGTGCTGATGGAAGTGAGTCATCCATTTTCAAGGTGAGACTGGGGCATAAACGAGCTGCTGGCTCTAATGCCTGAGGGAAGCTGTGCCTGAGCAGCTCTCTGGCCCTCCATGCATCATCCTAACTCCTTGTTGGCTCCAGAGAGAAGGGAGCCTGCACGGAACTCCACAGAGGGCCCTCAGGACACATAAAAGCCCCCACTGACCTGTGCTTTGTAGCGCTCAGCTCTGGAGTAGGGAGCAACCTCGGTGCCACGGTCGTGTTGCCTCTTCCCGGTGTCCCCGGAGGGCAGCAGGAGATCGGCAGATCTGCCCGTGCAGGAGTCGTTCTGGCTCAGGGGCGAAGACGTCTGGGACATCAAGTCCTGGCACTGAAACAAGCAGACACCACCAACCGTCCTGGTCAGCCTGTGCTGCAGCCGTGCCCACCCCTCGCTCCCCTTCACAGCGTCCGACACGAAGGGTGCAATGAGCAGAGTTAACAGGGTCAGCCCCCGCTCCGCAGGCTCCTGCCTTGGTGTCATCAATCACACTGTTTATTTTCTGCACAATACCCCCGATTTGCTCCAGGACAGTTTCAGGCAGGTATTGCAGCCCTTTCTGCCGAGCACACCTCCACCTCCCGTGAGCTCATCCCAGGAGGGCAGGAGACACGCTGAGCTGCGGGGCTGGGTGTTTATAGAGGAACAAGCTCTGCTAAAGCACGAAGCAAAGCACTCAAAGCCGTTGACGATCAACCACCCCAGGAGAAAAGCCCTGGGAGCCCAGCGAGAGATCAGCCCAGATGCCTGCCAGCCTGGCTCTTACTGCAGGCAAGATTCGCTGCCTGTACGTGCCAACCGGCCCGGCAGACAATGTGGGAAGCTCACAGCTGCAACACGCATTAGTCCTATTCAAGGGACTTGCTTAATTTGCCATTGACGTCCTTCCGCTCCCCACGCCGGAGCCAGGCGCTGGATGGCACCAGCTGTAGCACCAGGAAATGCTGCAAACGGCCCACCCTCTCACACAGCCTCCCCATCCAACGTATCAATCAGTTGTTGCTGCACCAAAGACCTTCTCCTCCCACCTCCCCGCCAACAACCCTGCCTTCACTCTCATAGCTCTCAAGAGGACGTCTCAGAGAAGCGCAGATCCGCAGCTGGCTGCTGCCCCTCCGGGCTTTTGTTGTCTACAAAGGGGGCGGTTGAGCAGCGGGGCGAAGGTGCAGGTTTGTGGCACCCTTCCGGCTCCTGAGCACACGCTCCTTCTACAGGACCAGCGTGAACCCTCTTTCTTTTTTTTTTTTTTTTAACACCTGAACCCCAGTTCCTAAAAAAATCCAGTGGGAGCAAGCAGGGCAGAGCAGCCCAGCTCACTTCAGCTAAGACTGTTTTGGCTGAAAAGCCTTGGGAATCCAAGGCAAGAGGGAAGAGCTCTGCAGCAGGGCAAGGACCAGATGTTTGGGATAGGGAAACTCCAGTCACTCCCAATTCCTGTTCCAGGAAGCTGATTTGCAAACACTGGGAGGAAGCGGCACGACGTGCTTGCCCTCCGTGGCACACCGCCCTGCTCCCGAGCTCACAGGTCAGCTGCGAGCTCAACGGGTTTTGCCCAACTCAGCTCTCAAATGTCGGTTTTCAGGAAGAACGGCAAACGCGACGGCTTCCCTCCCAGCCAACCCTGATAACGAAGGGCCTGACATCCAAAGGCTCCCACTCACTCCCGCAGCAAAAAAGTCAACATCCACAAATCACCTCGAGTGCTATTTGGCAGCAGGAGCAAGAGCTCTAGAGAAGCCCAGCCAGCCCAGGGAGATAGATCTCAGACTCGCAATGGGCACAATCAAAAGACAGGTCCCAGCTGCATCCCATCTCACCAGCTGAGCCATGTCACACTCCCGCCTGCGGGAAGGCTGCCTCGCATCTGGCCACAAAACAAGGGAAGGAAAGTCAGCACAGTATTCCCCTTTGGTGCAGGGCAGAGAGGTGGGAGTAGCGCCCTGCTACCTGTTCAGTGTGCCTGATCCCATGGAGCTGCCCAGTGTTTCCCATGGGGCAGGCATCCAGAATTTGACCTGCAAGGGCTGAATATTATCTTTCCCCACTCATTTCAATAGCTGGGTCATGCCTGTATTTGCTGCTTGGGTTGCTGGAATTGATAAGGTGAAAAGCTGAACGGGTACAACTGGCCAGGTTAAGACTTCTCCCAGCACGGATACGTGTTCACCCACTTCGGCTTTGTTTTGCGCAGGGAAGATGGAATTTGAGCCCCAGAGAAGAAAGCTAAGAGTTGGTAAACTCGTCCACCACTTCAGCTAGAGTGCGGCTGTCCAGACAGGCGGTGAATTTGTACAGCACAACGTCAAACTTTGTTTTCACTCTGCCCAAGTGTTGCAGGTGCTCCAGCCAAGTCAGAGCCAGCCGGGCTGTTACAGTTCCCAAGTTCTGCTTGACCATGCTCGGACTGGGAGTATTGGGCTCTGCATCACCTCCAGCAGCAGCCAAGGTGCCTCCATGGGAACTGTTTAACACAAAACACTCCCTCCTCTGCACAGCCAGATGTGCAGTTGCCTCAATGCTTCAAGAACTTTCTTCCCAAATCACCAACTATCTGAGAATCAGGAGTAACCCAAGCTTCCAGGCCAAATCAAATTATTTTTTTTTTAATGAGAAACAAGCCATTTCGGTTTTACCCTTTCCTTTTTTTAAAAAGCAATGCAATTTTCAAAGATCACTCTCTATGCTTATTACTCTCAATACTTACCTTCAAAGGAGTTTTAACTAAAATATTGACGTTGTCAGGTTTTTTTCTCCCTTTTTAAATTGATTTTGCTAGGCAGAATTTCCTACGCATGAAAGCAGCAGAGAAAGGCTGAATGTGCCTCCCTCTCCGAGCCTGGATACCCATCTAGGACCTGAGCTCTCAGTAAACATCCTCTATAGATCTCTGAGTCCCCCAGAAGTGAGAGCTGCTCATCAGAAAGGGGACAATTATTCCTGACAGACCCAGGTTTAATTATTCGAAAGAAAGGGAGGACAGCGAAGGAGGGCCAGGATAGAAGAAAGCACCCCGGCCACTGCTGAGCTCCGCACAGACGATATCAGCCGGGCAGAGAACAAACAGTGACTCACTCTCAGCTGTGAGAACCGCGGCGGCTTTGCCGGTGGCTCCTCGTATGGTCTGTCTGCCAGGGAGGCAATGATCCTCTTCCGATGGCCGAGCAGATTCACTTTCAACACCTGCAGGGAGAGACCACGGTCACCATAGGCTTTCCTGCCCTCGGCACGAAGCAAACCTTCCCCTCTTGGAGCGGCGCTGCGCCCACTTAATGCGACTCCCTGCAAGTCACGGCCCCGGAGGGAACGTGGGCAGGACCTCGCTGCCATGGCATGAGAAAGGCAATACTCACGTTTACTATTTCAAGCTCCCAGAGGTTTTTCACAGTGTCAATAGAGCTGTAGCCACTCGACAGGAAGGACTGAATGTAATCCTGCAGCCCCAAAGAGTCGAGCCACGCAGGAACGGAAGGCTGGCTGTTCCCATCGCAGCCCAGGGGTTTCAACTGGAAAAGCACAAGCCAGAAAAAAGGGGTTAAAAGCCCCAGGGGGCTGAGATCCCAAGGCATACAACATCAGCTAAAACCAGTTTAAAAGCCTTCATCATCTCCACTAGCAGCTTTAAAGTAAAAAAAAAAAAAAATCACTGTATAAACAGGGAATGCACCTGGGGGGTCAAGACCGGCAGGAGGGACACCCACCCTNTCCCCTAGCAGCTTTAAAATAAAAAAAAAAAAAAAATCACTGTATAAACAGGGAATGCACCTGGGGGGTCAAGACCGGCAGGAGGGACACCCACCCTCTCCCCAGTCATCCCATCCACATAGCTTGGCGGACCAATGTACTCTTCCTCTTCCCTGCTCCTCCCAAAACCCTTCCCACAGCCCCTGTGATTCCTCCGTGGGTCACAGGGACGTGGCTGGAATCACAGGGACTGGCTTCTGTTTCCTCTGCGTTCACAGCCGTGCTGGGCAATGCCCCATCCCTGCTTCACGCGAAGGGTATCGGTGCTGACCTTTGGGAGGGAGCGAGCAGCCTGGAGGAGCTTCCGACGGTGCTGCGGGTCACCGATCCCGATGTCCCGAAGGTCCTGGTCTTCCATGACATTACAGCCCTGCGGGGACAGGCAGGAGCGACGTGGCAGTGGAGGGCAACAGAAGCCGCATCAGGTGCGGGAGCCAGTATCACGCGCTTTCCAGCACCCTCCTGACCTCACCATGACAACGTGCCCACGGCAGGAGGAGGAGGAAGGCTCCCAAGGATGGCAGCTCTGCCCCATGGACCAACCTCGGGCACCGAGCGGGCTGACACGAGAGGGGCTGTGGTGCACACAGCACCGGTGGGGCAGAGCACCGCCATCCCCTCCCTCCCGCAGCCTGCTCTGCCGCATCCTCTTCCAGCCATTAGATTCCAGGCCATCCCTTACAGCAACCTTCCTGGTTGATGCCCAGATGTTTTAATCGCTGCCTAAACGACACCCAAGTAAACCCCAGCCCCTCCGCGCTTGGAGCCTGAGAAGAGGCACTCGGCTCTGCTCGGCCTCCCTCCACGGCCACGGAGAAATCTGAATTTCTTTCCAGGAGAGCAGGCAACCTGGCGAAGGTCAGGTTTATCCTCCATCCCCTGGGCACAGAAGCAGCCCACCCCGCTCTGGCAGAGATGCTCTGGTCGCCGCACAACACTCCGTTAAAGCCCATTTTCTGCCCCTCCTTCCCCCTGCAGAGCAAGAGCGGACGCACGCAGAGCATGCTGCCTTCACCCCCCCCCCTTTGAAGAGCCTCCATCACAACCTGCTTCCCGGCCCCTCGTACCTGGGGAGAGCTCAGCGGGAAGCCCGGGCACATCTCCGCATGGCTGGAAGAGCCACGCTGCTGTTTCACCAAGGGCTTCTGCTCAAGCCCGGGCCCCTCCACCCCCTTCCCGGACCTGCCTCCTCCTGCTCTCAGGAGAGTCACAGCTGAAGGTCTGAGCTGACAGCGCTTCGCTGTTCCACATTTGGGTTTTATAAAGAGAAACCTAATTAAAATTGGCTGTCGGGCAACACGCTACTGCAAGGGCAGGCAGGCTGCGGGAACAGCGGGCTGAACGGCCAGGGCTTCAGGAGGGAAAGGTGAGGGGAAGATCGCCAAGCATCCTCTTTAACAGGCGGCAAATGTTTTATCTTCCTTCCTACCCTGCATTCGCCACAGTATTTCAGCACGTATGTTTTGCTACATCCTACCTGCTTTAAATACAAGAGCCAGATGTGAAAGCAGGGGGCTGCTCTCTGAGCCGCGGGGGCGATGCTGCCTCCTGCAAGGGCAGAGGAGGAGGAGGAACAGCCCTTCCCACTGCCCCGTCCGCTCTCAGACGCTCCTGGACAAGCGCACGGGCCCATTTGCAGCCAGGGCATCCCGCGGGAAGCACTCGCCTTTGGCGATGGCTTTCTGAAGAGTCACTGCGTGCATTTCAGGGAGCCAGATGCCCAGTCCTGCAGCCAAACGCCGGCCAGCTCCCTCCCGGCAATGCCAGCATCCGCTCTGCTCCTGACCTGCTTGGTTTGTGCCTGGTCTACGGCAGCACCGAGCCCCGGCAGCATCGTTCCCACCACTTCCATGGCCTGGTGTGATAACTGCTGGGCAGGAGCTGCTCTTCCCCTCGGCCGCAGAGATAAGCGTTCAGAGAAACAGAGAATTAACGCCACAGATAAGAGATGCCCGAAGCAACCTCGCTGGTAGAGCTGCCCTCCGAGGCCAGACTGCAGTGAAACAATTATTTAGCAAGTGACAGCGGCAAATTAAAGCAGCGGGTGGCGGGGAAGCAGGGCCCTGCAGCCACTCCGTGACCAGCAGCACCCACAGCACCGAGGCGGAGGCTCCTCTGCCTCCATCCTCCCTCAGCAGGCAGGGATGCTCGGCACCCTCAATTCCTGGCAGGCTGTGGGGAGATGGAGACCGCGGATCTGGAGCAGACACAGCTGCAGTACAAAAGCATTTGTCTAAGAGTTGTTTAAAAGGCAGAAAGAGCCCATGAGGGTGGTTTTCCAAAAGGTCAGTTTATACCAGCAGGCTGCAGCGCTGGTCGGCAGCGCCGCTGCCAGCTGGAAAGAGCTACTGCCACTGCTTGAGACAGCAGCGTGGGTGGGCGGCAGCTCTGCAGGGGCCCAGGGCCGCACCAATACCTGTCTCGCCTTCCTGGGATTGCTCCCCGCATCCTGCAAGCATAAGCCACGTGAAACCCCTGGCTCTCATCTGAGAGGTGATGCTACACGCGAAGCTCTGCGCAAGGATGTAACTACGTCATATGAGCCGTTCTGTGCACCCCTCAGTTGCACGGAATTTAGGAAAGAAAAAAAAAAAACCAAACAAAAAAAAGACTTTTTGTTGGTTGAAGGCTCCGAGGGTGCCCATCTGGTGCAAGAGCAACAGCAGGCTCTGCTGCATCGAGAGCAAACCCCCCACGGGAGTAAAGCGGAGAGGCTGCCGCTGTCGGAGACGGTGCGCTCCCTCCGGTTTGTCAGCAGCAACATCCCACCAGAAAATCCCGTGAAAACATCCCTCCCCTTTCTTGCTTCCTAATTTTAAGCCAATGCTTAATGCAGCGGGAGATTGCGAGCTCAGCTCAGGGGAAGAGGCAAAGGATTAAAGGCAGCTTAACTCCCCTGCCACGCACCTTACCTGGCACCAGCGTTTTTGCCTGCTACAGCTCTGCTACGGGGGTTGCCAGAAGGTCCTTGGGAGGCAGCGTATGGGCGAGGAATTCATCTCCTAGAGGGAGACGGCTTTTAAAGGGTTTTTTTTCAACGGACAGAAGAGGGCTAGAGTAAGCGGTGGGATCTCTCCTGTAAGCCTGGAGAGCGAAGCATTACTGTCCTGCCGGGGGGCGGCAAAGGGAAGCGCAGGAGGGACTGACTCAGCGAAGCCCCTGCAGCAGGTTAACGTCACACCTCAGGGACCCGAAACCTGCAGATTCCAACGCCTCAGCCCGCTCTGCTCCCAAATTCCTCTGTGCAGAGCTGGGTGCCAGAGCCGCAGCCGGCGCGGGGGCCGGAGGCGGACGCCACCAAGGGCACAGCTCACAGCAAACCCTCCACGCACCAACCAAGACAGCAAGAACGGTGCGCAGCCAAACGAGCTGTGACAATGGCGATGTGTCATTTCCACGTCTAAAAGTTAAACAAGCTCTCGTTGATCCCATTTACGTTTTTACGCACGCTTGTTTTCCAACGTCGAGCCTTTTTTGGCGCTAATCTACTTCGGCAGAGCGATGCCTGGCGAGCAGAGCCACGCTCCCAAACCAGCAGCACGGGGCTGGCAGCTCACGCTCTCCCAGGATGCCCGTTTGACGCTGACATGGCCCAGGCAAAGCAATAGGTGTTCTCCCACTTTTAGCATCTCAAATTTAAGGAAAATTGCTTGCTACGTAGCAAGTATACAAGCAAGTTAAATACCGTAAAGCCTGCAGCTTTCTCCGACGCTCCTTATTTTTGTGTCACATTAAATTCCCTGAGTGCCAGTCCGTATTCTCAAAGTGCTTAACAAGGATAGACAAAGCATAGCAGCTCCGAATAAATCATTGCAGCCTATTGTGCATGAGCCTCCGCTTAGAGAAACATCCTTTAAACCCATCCAGATTTCATCTCCTATGAAAAAAAAATAATAATCTGCCACTAAAATAGATAATTAAATGCAAACACGCTGGAGATCTTTTAACCTTTGCCAACCGAACAGATGAGCTGTTCAAACCAGACTTTAAACCTGTTTGCATTTAACACGGTGCTCAGACAAAAGCCAAGGGGCAGATGCTCCTCCTGGGCCACCACTGCCACCTGCCTCTGAGCCACGCTCCTCCGGCGCAGCAATTGCCATGGGTTTGCTTAGCGCCCTGCTCTGCTGGGGCTCCTGCGCCTGCAAACCCACCTCTGCTCCACCAGCAACTAACGACTTCGCACAAAAACCCCCCTGAGCAAGGAGGGTTCCCGGGCACCCAGACCCAGCCGGGCTCTGCTGTGGCTTTCGTCCTTCTCCGCCTCTGCCAGCACGTCTCCCTTTCTTCTCGCCACCAGCCTCATCCTTCCTGACCTCCGCACCACCGGCGCACGCCGGGCACTGGGCTGCTGAAGGGTCTCAGGTCCATCCCTGAACCATTTCTTTGCTGTACCAAGGAGGGGGTGACCGCAGACACATCCACACCCAGCAGCTGACGGAGGAAGAGGGACTGAGGCACTCAGCGCCTCTGCCTTACAAAGGGCTGCTCAAAGGGAGATTGCCTTGATGCAGGGCTGCAAAATTTCAGAAAAAATGCTGTGAGGGTTTGAGAGGGGTCTTGGGGGAGTTTGAGTTTTAAACAATATCCCTAGACAGGCTTTTGTTTGCTAGTTTTTAGGGTTGTTTTCCTTGGGGGTTTTTGGTGGGAGTTTTTGTTTTGTTTTGTTTTTTTAAAACAAAGATTCCCTTTGGTGCTGATGCGGGTCGGCAACCAGGTCAAAAGATGCCATCTCCCAAGCGCTGCGCTGAAGGGTGCAGGGGAGTGCCGGCAGCCGGAGCCCGGGCTGGCTGTCAGCCCCTCTCGGCGTCCTCCAAGGATGGGTTCAGCAAATTCCCGAGGCAGGGAGAGAAAGCTCCCAGGGACTCACTCTGCTGTTAGCCCGGTCCTCTATGATCCTCCAGCAGCAGCCTCAGAAATGCCAATTAGAATCAAAGAGACTTTCCGAAGACGTATTTCAGACTTTATCCGTCGTGACAAGTGCGCAGTGAGCGCAGCTCAGGGCTGCACCTGGGCCAGAGCTCTCACTTTCACCCGCACCGGGGGAGCGGGGGACATCCCACAGCCCCCGTTTTTCCCAACACCTCACCGTTTTCTCCTGGCTTCCATCAGGAACTAGCTCTCAGCATTCCCTGCGCTGCAGGTGGCTTGTTCAGGGTTTGTTCCTAGAACACACATCCTTGCGTTAATCCAGATTTTAGTACAGCGCCATGCGCACAGGTTAGTCAATCTTGGTAGAAAAATCTTTGGTGATTTTTTTAATTCGCAGAAGAGCTGGGATGATCCCTAAAAAAATCCACCAGGAAGAAGAGGCTGACACTTTTTTTTGCAATGGACACAGGAGCACAATTTCCCCCCTGGGCTTCAGCCGCATACACGGGCGTCAGGTTGAGGAAGGGATTATTTCTCTAGAGCAAGTGCATCTGGAAGGGGGTGAAATGCATCACCCGGATGCGTCCTCCACCCCCACCAGCATTCCCAAGGGCCTGAACGATCAGCCCAGCCGCAGACATCTGAAAACAGGCAAGGTGAAGCCCACGCCCCGGGTCCAAACTGGCTGCCAGACAGTCTGAAGGGGGTTCCATCCCCCAAACTGGCCTTCTGCTTCCTCAGAGCTAAACGGAGCCCTCTCTGTGGAAAGGCACAAATACACGTGACCACAAGGGACACCTCTGAACCCCCCTCTGCATTGTCCCCAGGGAGGGCAGAGATCTGCCAGTGACTCGCGTCCTCCTCTGGGCTGCCCCAAAGGATGCTGGTGCAGCCGACCCGCCTGCGGAAACACAAGATTTTAGAAAAACCGTCCTGCTTTAGTCATGCTTCACATCTTGCACTGTAATTAAACAGCCTGCAAGGCTCCAGGTTTCTCATTAAAAGAAAAAAAAAAAAAAAAAAACAAGGTAAGAGGGGCCATCGAGCAAAGGGGNCATCTTGCACTGTAATTAAACAGCCTGCAAGGCTCCAGGTTTCTCATTAAAAAAAAAAAAAAAAAAAAAAGCACGGTCAGAGGGTACATCGTAGGAAGGTGGCGTCCCCTCCTGCTAGTTAGGTGACCCTGAAGGCGAGCGTGCCAAAATCAGAGCTGCTGAAATCTGCCAGCAATCCTCCTCCAGCAGGGCACTCTGCAGGCACTTAACTACCCAATTTTCAGACGCTGCTTCTTGCACAGAGCCTGGCTCCCGTCCATTCTCTCTTTCCAGCTAAGGAAGGGCCCGAGGCAAAGAAAGTTTCATATAGGACGCGCAGCCTTCTCCAGCCAGCAACGCAGTTTATTGAATCCCGACTCTCACCAAGCTCACGCTAGCACAAGCGCTGCCTCTGCTACTAAACCCTGTATTAAAGACAGGCGACGGACGGCAGGGAAGATGGGGACCAGAATGTGTTTGCTATTAAAAGCAACAGATGCAAAACCCAAACACAGCTTTTCCAGACTACAAAGGCTTCTGCAAACATCTACAGCAGGCTGCCTTCAGCTGGATGTGCCAGAGCATCCTTTTTTTTCTTAGATTAATGCATACAAAGCTCTTTTGCTTTTTCCCCCCCTCAGTACGTCTCCAAGACAATTTGCATCTTGTCAAGGATTTTGCTGCCGCTGCGGCTATTGCTTTACTTTTGGCAACCGAAAGCCTGGATGTGGGAGATGGGAGACGCATCCGGCTCACCACAGACCCAGCCTAAACAGGGATAATACGCAGCAAGTCCTGAAAACAGAAGTTGCACCTTCCTTAGCCTCAACAGCACTTAAAATTTCTCCTTGTCAGATGAAAAAAGGATCAGGAACCTTCATTCTGGTCATCTTGGTACTGGCTAGTGGGAGTTTTCAGGCACTTACTGCAAGGAGGCAGCTCAGGGTTTGCAGTCCAGAAGATCACGGCTCAATTACGCGTCCAACGAGGGGGTTTGGGGAGCCCCACATGGCTCTGCCTGAGCTCCCAGTTATTCCCACTGCCAGGCTTGTACAAAGCCACTGGGCTTCACAGCCCCGCAGCCTTGGGCAGCATCCCGAGGATAAGGGACGGCAGTGAAATTCAGAAAGGTGAGCTCTAACGAAGGTATTCCTGAGAGCTGATAAAGCCACCTCAGCCGGCAACGAGCTCCCTGTCCCCAAATCTATTAGTAGCCAATGACGAAGCGCCTTCTTTCCCTGCAGGGTTTAGAGGCTGCACATTTGGCCTCGTCCAGCCCCTCGGAGCTGTGTGTCCAAACCCGGCTGAGCGGGATGCAGGGAGCCACCAGCCGAGCCCTGCTCCCCCCGCAGAGCCTGGCCAGCCTCCACCCCCCTACCGCACAAGGGGCTCTACGGATTTGCACTTGGAGTGAAAAGCCCCACTAATATATCTTGTTCAACAGGACAAGAGCAGCTAATGCCTCGTTAATGGACTAATTTATAAGCTTGTCCTAGAAACAAGCTTGTGTTCTGTCTGTGTACCTGCATGATTCCCACCCGAGACCCCCGGGTACACCACAGAGCATCACCCCCTTTTACAGACAGGAAAAAAAAAAAAAAGCTAAAAACTCCCCAAATAGAGCCTTGATTACAGGCAACGCTGAATACCCACAGCTCCGTCAGCCGTCTCTCCAACCTGCACCAGCGGCTTATTTATCTGAGAGCAGCGTGACGACCCCAAAGCCGGGACCTGTACACCCCAATTTCAGAGCCAGGGGACCAGCACTTGGTCACGCAAATACGTCTCTGTAATTGGCCTCGTGATCCCCGGGGTTTCGTGCCTTCCCCTTAATAGTATCTGCAGTTTGAGATAGCTCAGTGGAAACTAGGGGAAAAGAAGTATTTGTTTAGCTAAGGGCACGACAACGAAGCCCGAGCTTTTCACAGAGCATTGATTGCGCAAAGGGCTCGTACACAAAAACCTACAATAAATCCTAGATTAGCACACAGCCACTTCATTTTTGTTTAATTTTCTTCCCCATGCAGACTGGCAGCGTGACAAGGGCAACGGAGGGAATCGGTCATGGTTGTCAAGTTCAGGCAATTTTATTGAGAGAAAAAAAAATGAACCGCTACTTTAATGTTTTCTTTTTTTTTTTTTTTTTTTTTTTTTTTTTTTTGGGCCGTGAGTTNTTTTTTTTTTTTTTTTTAATGTTTATTGGGCCTGGAGCTACTAATGAATCAAAAGTAAGTATCCTCTAAATTGCCAGTTCTAGTCCACCCACTTTGCTCCTCAAAATCCACTCTGAACTTGCTGCTAAACTCTCCATAAAGTCCATTTCCATCATCTGGGGAGCTTCAGCGCAGCTCTGCTGCGTTTCCCCCATCAGAGCCAAAACGCTCCCTCAGACCCCGGATCACTGCACATCTCCGCTCTCACCATTCCCTTCCAGAGAAAACCCCCAAAACCCCAGACCATCGTGGACAAAGCACAAGTCCTTGTGAACCACCCAAGTAGTGTCTGAAACCCATTGCAGACCTGTCCAAAAAAAAAAAAAAATAATAAATCCATTTCATTGTATGAATCGATTCCCACTCAGAGGCTTGGCAGAAACCCTCATGCAAGGGTCCAATTCCACCCTTCTGGGGTGTTCATCCAGGGCACCAAAAATCAGTCTGGGGACCAAGGAAGAAATGCATTTCCTGTAGGCTGGCAGCAATGATAAACAGTGGACAAGACCGTGTCATAATGGGGCTGACGTACCCCCTGCCCATACCATAAAAATAAATGTAAGCCTTTTCAGCAATAAATCTGCCAGCCGGCGGGAACCAGGCCAAAGAGATCCCCAGATCCGATTGTTAAAGGGGAGATTGCCAGCACATCAAGGTACGAGCAGTATTTACTCCCACCTGCACCGGCTCGACACACCCCAATTTACAAGCTCCGTCACCAAATGGCGCTGCAGGGCAGAGCTTTGCAGTCCAGGCTTTGGGAAGACCAAGCCCAGAACCAACTGCTCAAGAGCTTCTGCCTGGATGAACGGAGCTCATTTCAGCTTGAAACCAAGCCTACCCGTCCAGGCACAATCTGCACACGGGGGCTTACCTGGGTCTATATTAAAGTATTCTCCAATAGCCGCAATCACGCCAAGTTTTATCCTTGTTTCACCAAGTGCAGAAGCAGTAAAACCTTCTCTGTGGGATCTTCAACAGGTCACTGTTCTTCATGGACCATTACTGGGTGCAAAACACTACTGGAATAGGTCAGTTAAATTTTCCCCAGATGACTACTATGAAATGACACGTTTTAGACGGAAATAGAAAAAAAGCTCTGGGGCACACAGGTTCTCAGAGCATGCTAAAAGCCTGGCTGCTGCTGCCCAGGGGACCAGCATCTGCGAGCCAAGCCGGGTAGTTACAGCGCGCATTGTGCAAAACAGAGCTACGGTTCACTGAGGACACCAGGAGGTGCCCCGTGCTCTAACAAGACAGCTATGGGGTGAAAATGAAGACTGTGTGGGTGTCAGCCAGCACCCAAAACCACGGGGATCTGCAGGGCGAAGGAGACGCAGCTCCGTGCTGGGAGGGCTGGTCCTTGGACCCAGCCTGCAGTCACTCACCGAGCTGCACTTCAGCCCTGCTCCCGCACCAAGCCAATGCCTCAGCTCTACGTTTTTATCAACTGTTTGCTCACACACACGCGGAGGAGAGGAGAGACAGGCTCTTTCGTAACGAAGACCACGGCAGGCTAATCTAACATGGCACTGAATTACTTTTAATCAAATGAATGTCAGTACTCTAAATTGTTTGCAAATACCCCATTCTTCCAATGCCATCATTTTTCTACCACTTCTCCCCAGTTATAAAAAAAAAATAAAATAAAAAAAAACAAGAGGAGCCCACGGCATTACACGAGAACAGATTTCCATTTCTGACGCTGTCTTACTGAATCAACATTAGCTGCTTTCCACGCACTCCATGGGAATCCAGGCTTGAATAATAAAAAAAAGCCATAAAAAATGGTTTATGTTCTCTTATACCTGCTCATTTGTGAACCAAAATGTCTCTGGACTGAATAAAAAGTTCAACTACAGAATAACGGTACAATTGCCAGAGCATGTGAGGTTTGCCCTTCTCAGATGTCAGCCTGAGAAGTTGTCTGGGGTAGCAGCAAACATTCAGCCCTCCAAGGGAAGGGAAAAGCTTTTGCAAGCATCTCGGACACATTTATGGGATCTGTGGGACCACAAAATACTGTAGCGAGGGTGCAGGTAATGGCTTTTCCTTCCCCACTTCTGTGGGGGAATTCCACCATGAGTTACTGCAATTCCTTCTTATTACGCGGGCCTGGCCCCTTCTTCCCCTGGGATGGCAGAGTCCAGCCTGGCCTTTCCCCCATGGTCATTCCTGTGTTTGCCTTGGCACGGGGATGCACTCCGCAGCTCACAGTGCAAAACCAGTTACCCATGGACTTCCCGAAGGGAGCATCTGCTGCAGGGGCACTGGTGATCACAGGAGACACGATGGGACCAACCCTCGGAGCAGCAGAACCCCTCCTGGTCCACAGTCTTGCGAGATTTCTCCCACTCTTGCAGCTCTCCCAGCTCATTACCGCTCAAGGACAATTAAGTCGATTTACAGTGCCTTTTTCGGAATGACACTGCTCACTCATTGCTACGGTTTTGCGATCTGACCTTTGATTTTCCTCCTCTGGTGAAGGATGAGGCCACGGGTCTCCTGAAACGCCGCGCAGACACAAGGGCCGTGTTCCTCCACGTGGGAGGTAGCAGGGCCGGCTTCTTTTGGGTGGCGGGGTATTCCTGGCTCATTAGCACTGTGAACATTTGGCATGCAATTTTGCTGAGGATTTTATTCTACTTGCAAAGCCGTATTTTTGCTAAGTCAAGGACAGCACAGCCCATGCCAGTAATACTCAGCTAGCAGCTCCAATTCAGTTATGTTTACCCACTGCACAAATAAACCTTTCCCCTCTAATGAAAGAATTCCAGTAGGCTACGAAGCAGAACAGGAGAATTTGAAGCGTCATCTCCATTTTAGCCTTTTTTAATCCCCGGCTGGCTGAACAGGCTGCTCTTCAAATTAAAGTCCCACATTAAAAGCAGAAGTTGAGTGTCACAGTGACTGCCGTAGTCCAGCAGTGCTGGCAGTGAAGGTCACCCAGTGGCAATGGAGAAGACGAGCAAAAGAATCTGCTCTCTTGGACCGCGGGGTTCGTGCTGGAGAGCAATGGCAAGAAAAATGGGGGAAAGCCTCTTTCCTAGCATTGCACATAAACACCACAACAAAACTGTTGTAGGCAACTTAAAGGGAATATCAGAATTTCTCCAGACACAGAAACATGGCCCAATATGCAGATGTCAGTATTTGGAAAGAGAATTCGGTCTTTTAGAAAACTATGCTGCCAAAATCCATCTTTTATCGCCCCTTTCTTCCCTCAACCAAGCCAAAAGATTACACACAATCTGAAATGTAGACTTCAGTCCCTTCCCAGAAACACGTGCATTGGCAAGTAAGCTTTAACATCACGTCAAATCGATGCTTAAATAATCCTGCTGACTTGTGCTAGCAATACCCACCCTTGGCTGGTCAATACTCGATCAAGATCCTTTACTCTGGACTAGTCACAAACATTCCCGGGTTTGCACTTGACTGTGAAACCCGTCAACGTCACCCAGACACACTCGTGAGCCATATCAAACGCTGCAGCAAGCATTTTGTTTTCTTCTGCAGGTTTAACAAGGACCGTACATCACAGGTTCAACACCGACCAAGAAATTCCGCATTCGGCGCTGGAACAAAGCCCCACGTCAGCGAGGGCGGTGCTGCAAACCCAGCCCCTCTGCACCATCCCACCCCAGCTCCTAAACCACCTCGCAGCTGTGGCCAGGCAGGATGACGGCCACTGCGTTTATCCATCAACACCTCCGATGCCCTTCTCCTCAGCGTGGCTGCGTCACCTTGTTCTTCCCCCATAACCAATTCGCAAGCCCTGAAAAATCTCTGCAAGTTCCAAAAGTGAGAACATTCCCACCAAGCCCTGCCTGACACCACTCAGAACCAACTGGTGCTACAAGTAACACTCTATTATTTGTCCTGAATTCCCCCAAAAGAGAAACAGCACCGGTAGAGGCGCACAGAGGGTCGGTCCCGACTGCAGTCATCACCCTCTTCCCAAAGCAGACCTCAACTGCAAGAGGAATTTTTAGTTTGCTGACAAGTGAAGTGCTCATCTCGCCAGCTTGTGGGCAAGGGGTCCTGCCAGAGCACGAGGCCTCCGGCTGTCAGTTGCTAAAACCCTGTCCTGGCTGCAGAGCTGGAATTCTCAAGAGTAGAGAAGCCTCAGCTCGACATTCCCAGCCCACCCCAGCTACCTGCTAAAATACACTTCTACTTTCCCTTTTTATAGGGAATCCTGTCAAAGGGTCATGGCTCGCGTTGCAGTTTACATCTCCAACCCTGCTTCTTCCGCGTCAACCTGGGAAATAGCAGGTCTCCGACGTCTCTTCCCACTGTCAGGGCTGCCCGGGAAAACGCAGGAGCGGAACCCCCAGCGTCCCACAGGAGCGGGGTTATCACCTCCTCCCCGCTGCCGGAGCTGCAGCTCGCACGGCGCTGTCACCGACAAGACGGCTGGTTGCACGTCCGGAGAGCACAGCTAATCACCTAATAACGAATCTCTGGATTTCTGCGGAGAACAGCATTATTACTCTTGGAAACAACGCATGTTTCTGCTTTCCTAGGTTAACAGCTGGTTAAAAAGCCCAATATATTTACAGAGTATTTTTCAAAATCACTTTACAGCGCGTTCATGAATCATTTCCCTTATCCTTTAGTAATACAGGGTGCAAATGAACACAAGAGCCAACTGAAAATGCCCAGGAAATTAGGAATTCCTGAAAGCAGGACTGGCTAAAGTACGGGCTATACGAGCACTAAAAAAACCACCACACAAGCTTCGGCACCCTCCAGTTTTTGTCTCCCACCAACTCTGCCCTACCTACCGGGTAGACAGTACATTTTAAACCTCTATTTTTCTTAAGTGAAGAACAGCAGCAAACACCACTGTGCCAGCAAACACCGGATTTCGCCCAGTCCCCGCTGCGGTTACAGGACACATTCCTCGTTAGCCCGTTTTCTTAATCCTCCTTTAAGTTACTATCTACTGCAGGCTGAGCAGTCTTCATGAGTGCATTAAAGAGCTTTTCTCGCGGGACGCTGCCTCTGTTTTACAGCGGTCCCGTCACGACCCATCCAACCGTTTGCTCTTGCGCTGCTTTTCTCCTCCGCCCGGCGTACGAGCTTCGTGTCTGCCGGCAAACCTGGGGACTCCAGCAGCAAAGGGAGCATCCTCGGCACACCGACAAACCCCCGCAGCGCTACACGCAGGGAGCAACACAATGCAGAATCTTATGCAGAAGACAAGAGCCTTTCCCTATCAAAAAGACTCCAACTTCTTAAAATTTTTGCTACGAAAACTTAATTAGCCCCATAGGCCATCTGGCAATTTGCAAACCATTACCCAGCATTCTTTGGACCTTGAAATATTTAATGTAACGAGGCCCTAATAGGGACTAATCCTTTCACAGAAACCATTTAACTCCAGGAAAATAACGCCACTTAGTTTGAAATATTCTTCGTTAGCGATTGAAAGTGGCAGTTAGTAAAGAAATTGTTACATAAAAAAGAAAAGGAACGGACAGCCTGCCATGCCAGGAGCCAAGCATCCAGGTCCTCTCTCACTGCACCAGCCAGCTTCAGTGTTTACAACAACTTGAATAATTCATCTGAGAACATCAAGCAAATTAACCACTTGTCCCTCATTTGTACTGTATCCGAAGGTTTTTCTCCGGCATCAGAAGCTGAAGGCAAGCAGCACCACAGAGGAAAAGATTCTTAATAATTAAACCTTCATACTATGCTGACTGCTTGAAGTTCCCAGGATGCGGATGAAAGGCTTTAAAGCCAGTCTTGGCATGGGTGCCAGAGTCAACTTCCTAGTAAACAGGATAAGCGGCCCAATGGAAATCAGCCAGGGTTTGCAGGAAATCTTTGTTCATTTTTTTTTGACCTTTTAAAATTGCGAGGAATGAGTCAGGAGAGTGTCCCAGCTCCTGAAACCACCAGAAGCTGATTTCCTGCACTGGGAGCCGTTACCCAGCACTGGATGGGGAAGAAAAATATACCATAAAAATCACATTTTGAGACACATACAAGGAGCCTTTGCTTTCATCTTATAAACGACAAAATTCTGCATCAGGCCGTTTGCAAGTGTTGCTATTTACTGCAAATAAGCACAGTCAATAAAAATTCCTGGTTCCGAGCCTCCAGCTCTTACCTCTCTGGGGACAAGCGGAAAGTTAATTGCCTTCGTTATTAAGCTTCTGTGCCAAGAGAGGTCTATCATCGGACTTGTCAGGCAGGGACAGAGTAAAGGCGTTTTTATCTGCTAACTGCTGGAGTGGCAGCAGCCCACTGATACCACAAAGGTCAACGATTCATCAGCAGAGGATCCCAAGCAGGAATCTACAGGGTTTGTTTAATTTAAATTCCTCGTACCATCTCCAGAGCACCCCAGAAGTTGCATCAGGCCACCCCAGCGTGGAGGGGATGCTGAAACCTCGCACGGAGCTGAACGTACCTGCCTGAAGCACAGCGATCCCGGTGGCTGAGGGTTGGGACCAGCTGGATGGGACACCGGGGGACCTAAGTTCACCGGGAAGGGCCAGGGAACAGCGGTGGGAGCGGTCCCTAGTCCTGCACAGCTGTGGGTGGTGCTGGAGCCCAGCAAGGGCACCCAAGGCATCTGTGGGGGCAGCTCACCCCAAATCCTTCCCGGGGAAGAGGGAAGGTACTACACACAGCTGCAGGAACAGGAGACGGTAGAGGCAGAAGGGTGTGGGGCAAGCCTATCGCCTGTCACCAGCAATTTCTCTGCTGAAGGTGCATAAACCCCAGTAAAACCCAGCTCTCTCAGGGAGCGTTGGCCCTGCCAGGCGAAGGGGAGCCAAGGGGATAAGAGGCTTGCCATGGAGACCAGGAGGTATGGCTGGATACTGCCCCCGTGTTCAGCTTTTAGGGGAGCTTGGAGATCCCGCAATATTCACAAGGACATTTATCCAGTTGGTCAGGTCATTCTTTCAAAGCGTAATTACATCCTGCCTTTAAGTAGCCCTCCTGACGCCGCTCAGATGTGCGCTTCCTTGCCCCTCCATCCATGCCCCATCCAGTCTTCCCTCCTTTCTCCAGCTGCTCCCCACATACCCTCACCACTGTCGGATGGCTGCTGTGTTTTCCGACCCCCCTTCACCCGGCTCACAATGCAGTTGTCAAGCACGTATCCTCCTGGATATCTCCTCTCTGCGTGGGCCACAGCACCAAAGAGATGCCCCCGCTCACTCTCCAAGGCAGGGTATTGCACTAGCCCAAATGACTTCTCCAAAGGTTTACACCCATTTTTAGAAATTCTTTATTTGCAAAATGGAGTCCACACTCAAAAAGCATTTCTTTAAGCCACACAGGAAGAACCCTCCTGCAGCACCAAGATTTTCTGTCTTTGCGGTTCATCCTTCCATACGAATTCTCAGATTTTGACACCATGCAGCTTTTAGTTTCTAGACGCTGCTTATTAAAAAAAAAACCCTCAACATTAAGCATTACCGTCTTGTCATCATTAGGTTTCAGAGCCAACAGTGGCAATGCAGTTAGGTACAGCTCGTTAACATCCCGTCTGCATGCTTAGAGTAAGGATACTTCCAACAAAAGGTCTACCACCTCCTTCATAGTCCAGAACATAGACCATTCAGTGATTTCTTCAAAACACTAGTGAATTCAGTTCCCATTTCTGGAGTAAATTGGATAGGAAAGATTTAGGGGGCAGAGTAAATAAAATTTTATATCAAAATTATAGTGAAAATACTATGAGACCGGAATTAAATGTGAAGATGAATGACCCTGACCCAACACAACCCTCATTTCTTCCTTTTATCTAACCTTCTACACCCCCCCAAGACCGTTCCGCGGGGCTGCAGAACCCAGATCTGCCCTGCAGCTGACACAGGGTATCAATTACAAGCCAAGGTTTGGCCAAGACATTTGTTAGAGCCCGTGGATCCCACCCAGCAACTTACCAGGAAGCGGACATCATCAAAGCCGTTCAAAAGCAGCTTACTCTCGTATTGCTGCAGGCCGATGGACTCCAGCCACTCCCCGACACTCTGCTCCAGCATCCGCGAACCTGACGAGAGAGGAATCGGCAGACGCTTGAAAAGGGAAAAACCGTTAAGGCGGTAGCAGCGGCACTCTGAGGAAGACAGATGGCATTGCCACATCATAGTCATTACCATAAAGAAACTCAAAAAATTATGCTCAGACTACAACAAATCAGCCGGCAGACAATTCCTCCTGTGTGCACAGACCATGGACAACAAGCTTCCAGTGCCTCCGCAGGCTTCAGGTTTAATTTATATCCCAGTTAACACTCAGAAAAAGAAACGCCTTGCCCGGGCAAACTGCTTAGAAGCGCTCCTGGGACCACGACACCTCATGCACTGCTTTCAGGGCACAGGCGAGTTTCTTGCCAGGCAAACATATGAAGCCCAACCCCGCGGGGATGCGGATCCACTCCTTGGCTCGTCTGGAGGGGGCAGGAGGAGGGCAGCAAACTTTCCCCCAAGGCATTCCCAGCCAGTCACGGGTGCGAGGGAAGGGAGCGCAGCCTCTCACAAACGCACCGAGCTGTGCGGGTCCTCTGGTCCATGCAACTTCGGATGCGGGACCCGGCTCAGTGGGCCAGCGGAGAGGGCCAGGCGCATTGGAGGCACAAAGCAGCTAGAGAGAAAATACATCTTCATGCAGCCGAGACACAGAACAGACACGACGGACTTTCAGAAAAGCAGCAGAAGCCAGGCTAGAGCAGCTGTCCACAGGAAGACATGCAAGACAAAGAAAGCACACAAACTGCGGCAGAAGAAAAGAAGGGCTTATACTTTTTTTCCCCAAGCAGTCCTGAAAGAGGCAAACCATGGTAAGGGCTTTTTCCCCTCCGTTATGGTGTTACGAGGAGCAGAGGTGTGAGTGACCCCAAGCATAAGTCTGAGAGTCCTGGCACTGGCATTTTACCACCTAGCCGGACGCATGGCATTTCAGCACGCGGCTCGGACCGGGCTGGCTGCGCTGGAGAGTCTAACTACACCGCTGCACAGGGTGACAGCAGCAGAGACAGAGGAATCAGTACGGTTTTCACCCAACACATTCAGTCCCGCCAGGTGTTTGGTGCGCGTTCGTATCGGCCCTTCCTTCATTTTCTTCAGCTAAGCGCAGCCGCTGCATCCGAGCCCCTCACTCAGACAGGGAGCAGCTCTGGAGGAGGAGGCGTTTTAGTTCCTTGCCTCCAAACCACGTCAAAACAAAAAGAAACCCAAATGCAAGCACGCTCTCTCCTCTTCCTGCAGCAGCTCAAGTCTGAGACATGCCCTGGCACCTCCTCTCAGCCTCTGATAAGTGAGATTCTTCCCAACACCCTACAGAAGCTGTGCAGACAAGCTCTCCCTTCCCTCACCCCTGGGAAGAGAGTCCAGTGACTTGTTACTCTCCTCTAGGAAACCTTGAGATAAATACGACCAAATAAAGTTCAGAGATCTCCTTTTCCTCAGGGAATTTGCTAGGCAAGACAAGCAGAATTTTTCAGGTTTCTTGGCACATCTGTTTCAAGGGTATACGCAAATAAAAAGACAATCAGGATCTTTGAACCTTCAGGTCAGCTGAAGCTGTTTGGTACCTTCCAAGCCATCCTTCCCGCCCCTGCCCGCTGCACAACGCGGAGCTCATGCTGTTATCTGGAAATTCTCGGGCTAAAGGGATCCAGTCGCTCTGGTCCCCAGGAGAGCTCCTCTGCCAGGCCAGCCGCGCTGGGTGCGTTCCAGAGGGCTGTCCAGTCTTTCTAGTGCACACTGCAGCACGAGAAACGCAGAGAGCACAAAAGGCTTCCGTCTCCCTCCCTTAACACAGCCGGTGCAGAAGGGCAGCATCTAAACCTGGAATTTATGCACGGAGCTCCTGCTTGCCTGGGGTCTCCATCCTTCCCTTCTCCATCCTTCCCCGGATCCTCGCTGGTCCGCCAGCAGCTGCGTCCCCTCACCAAGCCATCGTGCGTCCTTGCAGTGCGCTGCAGTGGTGGGCTTTGTCTGAAGGCAGCCAGCTCCAGGCTTGCCGTTCCACTCTCGGTGCTGTCTCCTGCTCTCGCATTGCCTGTCCCTCCCTTCTCTTCATCCTCTCACCCCTCCCAGCTCTTCCATCCGCCGTACGAGCGGCAAGCCGCCTTCGCAGCAGAAGCTGCAGGAGAGGGGAGGGAGACGGCAGCTTTATAACTCTCCAGTGGAAATTACTGACTTCTCAATATTTACTCAGTGACAGACTGCACGGCTTGGGTTTTCAAACAAAAATCACGTTACAGGTCTGCTTTGACAGTTCCAAGTGATTTGTGGCTGGCTCAGAATTAATTTATCGAGAGAGAGGTGAGGAGACTGCTTGCTGCCTACTACAGCGTTTCTGGAAGCAGTCGGGGTATTGGCAGGGGGAACAAAACCACAGCAGTTCCTTCCTCTGAGCTCCTGAATTTAGTTTTTAAAAAATTATTTACTCTACTCAGTCTTTTGTACGCTCATAAACGTATTTCTGCTTTTAAAGGGGAAACCTACAGCGGCACCAAGTGCAGGTTTTCTGGTTTTAAAACCACTTCAAATCCAGAGAAAATGAAGGCGGGGGGGTATTTGGAGGGAGAGGAATGGAAGGGTTTACTTTAGAAAGAAGAAGAAGAGAACAGACGCCTCAAAACATCCTAGACTGAAAATAAGGAAGTCCAAAATACACCGAATATTTGCATGGGATGAGGGTGACACGGGAGCAAATCCCAGTCACTGTGCCCCCCAGCAAGAGCCCGAGCTCAACTTCTGATTAAAACAAACTCCTAATTCTCAGTTCCATCCTTCTCCTTATGCTCCACATTTTAGGAATCCTACTTTTAAAAGGTGTGTGGATGGCAGAGGGGAAACAGTCAATAGAATGTAGTTAGAAATAATTAGAGTATTTAAAAGTTGCAAAAAAAGCGAGCCAAGCAATTCAGTTCCTCTTGCAAGACATTTTTCAAGTAAGACAGCATGCTTCAAAGAAAACAGGAAAGGGAGAGGGTTACCAGGGCAAGGAAAGGTCCTTTTACAAGTTATTCCTTCAATAATGACCTTTAGTGCAAAGTTTGAGCCTGTTTGGAGGAAGAAATCAGCGGGTGGGCCATGTCGGACAAAAAGCATCACCCTGTTTACTCATGGAAACTGGTAAGTGTTTAACATGAGCTGGTGTGGCCAGGCAGGCAGTTATCGCCACAGCTGGGGACGATCATCAGCTGCAAGTCCTTAAATCCATCAAGGGCGGCTATAAACTCAGGCAGTGCATGAGGCAAGATAAATAGGCAAGGAGAATGTAGTCATTAATGCTATCAGATGCAAGAAATACAGCCAGCATCCGACTTTACTGGAACTAAGATCAATTAGCCAAATGCAGATTTCTAACAAATTTCTCCCTCTTTTGTCAAGTAAAACACCGAGCACGTTCCTCACGTCTCAAGTCGACTGCAGAGCTAACTCACCGAGCCCCCAATGCACTCCCTGTCCAGTGCAGCATGCCTCCTGCCTGCAGTAAGCTCATTTATGGAGCAGAGACCATGCGTCTCCTCTATTTTTGGGGAGAGAAATGATGCCTGACGAATCGCCGTAACCCAGCGAGCAACACGCAGGTCTCTTGTCCAACACCGGCAGTGAGATGAGATGCTGCAGCACAGCGGGGTTGAGTTTCTGCTGTGAGACCCGGACTCCCCGACCCCTCTGCCCCCCATCTGGAAGGAACAGATGATCAGAAGTGCGTTGCTGGAGCTAGAGAAATGCGTGACTGCAAAACACACGTGCAGAGAGACACGGACTGAATACAAATGTCTGTTCCCAGGCCAAAAAACCCTTTAAGGCAAAGGTTAGGTGGGATCTGGTATCCTTTAAGACATTCCTTGACCCCCCCCACCTCTGAAAAGCACTTACCACTTACTGATAGAAGCCTATCGGTGATAGACTTCTCCTTTCCTCCCGCCTATCCCAACCCACCCTTGGGAAATACATTTGGAAGATTTTCTTACAAGCTCTACCAGGAAATGAGAGGGTCAAACCTGTCGGCCAAGCAACAGATTCTAGCTCCAAATCCTATAAAGATGCCAGGATGCACCTAATTACATTATCATCCAGGAGCCTCAGAAATTTAACGTGCCCATCCATGACACCGGGGCAAGACACAGAAGTTTTGTGACCCTGTTTTATGGAGGAAAGCTTGATGGTACAGAAACCAACCATTTGTCCAGATTTGTAGGGGAAGTCTGGGGCACGGCAGGGACACAAAACCAAGTGTCTCAGGGCCTGGGCTTGTTCCAGCACGACTCCGAGGGTCCCTGCACTCCCTAGACCCAAGTCAGCTGGATGTAAAAACTGCTTGCCTAAGCAGACTCCAAACATACTTATCTCTGCAGTAACCACCGAGGAAGGTGTTTTACCTTTCCAGTCAAATTAGCAATTCCAGACAGTCAGGAGCCCCAGTACCCTCAAAGCTCACCCGTTTTTGAGGATGTGAGAGCATTTGGAAAGCTCCCTGTACATTTGTGGTACGATCGGAAGCGTTAAAACAGCCCTGGCAACACCCTGAGGAGCAAAAGCTAACCGCTGCTGGAAAACAAAAAGGTCAGGGCGCACGCAGCACAGGACAGCCTTCATCCTCGCACCGAGGGGCCGGCAAAGCACCGCCTGCTCTCTGGCTAAGCTGCGCTCACAGGAAAGGAAGGGGAAACGGGGAATACGTACAGCAGCTGATGTGCGTACGAGGGATCCCAAACCAAGCGGAACACAGCACAGCCCGCAGGAAAACACACAGCTTAAGGACAAGGCAGCTCCTGGGTCCGCCTGCTTCCAGGGATGGGTGTCCATTTTGCTGAAGATTCCCCGCGCAACGGCAGCGTCTGCTGAAGTGCTGGCTCCTCCTCTCCCTCCCATGTCAGACCTCTTCACTCACAATATCGATCCGTCACAGGCGCGGCTACGGATCGGCTCGGGGAAGGGAGGGCTCCTCACAAAGCAGGATGCTAAAGAGTTTCCATTGCGTTAGACCAAAACCCACACGCTGTTTCGCATCCCTCTGCAAAGGCGTTTGACCCTAAAAAAAACCCCTAAACCCTAATCAGTACGTGGTATCTAGGGCAGGCACAGGTTAAACTCCCACTGGGAACGCATGGTGGATTCCTCCTCACCAAAGCGAAAAGCCAAGTGACAAACGGATACGAGAGAAGCTTTAGTATAGTAAGCGTGAGCTGCATGTGTGGGTACACATTAGCATCTCATCAAGAGGCGACGCTGCCCACCCGGCGCAGTTCAGATGCAGCAGTTTGGAGGTGAAGGATTTAAAAGGACAGAAGCCCTCACGGTGGCAGCGCTCCAGCATCCTCCATCACGCCACAGTAAAGGCAAACAAGCTCTTGAGTTCTGCTTTTGTCTTTGCTCCTGATTTAGAGGCAGAGAAGGGAATTCACGCTTAAAGCACAGGAGGGAAGCACCTGTCCTGCGAGCAGCCTTGTTCGGTGGATATCGATACCTACAGGACTGCTCAGAAAAAGCCCAGTGTCGCTCACGTTGAGGCACGTGGTGCATTAACCACATGCAAAGAGCACGGCCACCACAATACCCATGCTGACCCACAACTGGCATCACCCCAGTCCTGATCCCAGCACAGCTGCTGCCTCCACAGAAGTGACCGGGAAGGACGGATACTCCCTCGCAGAGAAATCCAAGAGGCATCGGGAGAAGGCCGTGTCCCCAAACAGGCAGGACCATTCCCAGCTATTGGGACAGTGGCACTTGGTGACAGCACTGCCACCGCTGAACTGGTCTCACCACCAGAAAGCATTTCCTATGACAACAATTTTAAGATGTAGGTTTTCTAAAACCTTTGAGCAGCACGTGATATTTAGGCACCTTTGGTCCTCAGGCAGCAGAGTTCATCGGCATCCGTCTAATCAAGCTCTGTACGTGGTGTCTCACTACAAACAGCTCCGTTTCAAAAGGCACCATTAAAGCCAAGCAATTATCTCCTCCTTTGAAGGGCAGGGACTCGGCTCCGTACGGGAGAAAGCGCTCCCGAGGACCCACGGCTCTGCCTGCAGCAGTGGGGAGGACAGGTTCCCAGAGTGAAGCTGCATCCCGGGAAGGAAAGGATTAAAATAAACCTCCCAAGCAGCTCAGAAACGTAGAAGCGTTGAGACAGTCGGCTGGGAGAGGGGTAGGTTATTCTCCCGCTCTGCAAACAGCGTGGAGACACATCTAGGGACATTTGCACCGGTATCAAAGCCTCCTTCCTCTATTAGTTCCACCTCCCCTTCACACCTACTTTCTGCCAAAGAAGGCATAGAAAGTATAGGAAAAAAGCTGGTAAAATGACAAAAGGGTCCTGCAGAGCCAAGGCATGCAATGGGGTCACTGCAGGAGCAACGGCGGCAGATTTTTAACCGAGACTTGGTTCTCTCTGCTGCTCCATAGTCACAGAATTGTCTAGGTTGGAAGGGATCTTGAGGATCGAGTCCAACCATGGACCCAACACTGCCAAACCCACTAAACCACATCCCTCAGCACCACGTCTGCCCGGCTGTCAAATACCTCCAGGGATGGCATCTCTCCCCCTTCCCTGGGCAGCCTGTTCCAACGTTGGATAACCCTTTCCATGAAGAAATTCTTCCTAATATCCAATCTAAACCTCCTCTGGCACAACCCGAGGCCGTTTCCTCTCATCCTATCGCTTGTTACTTGGGAGAAGAGACCGACCCCCACCTCTCTGCAGTCTCATTTCAGGTCGCTGTAGAGAGCGAGAAGGTCTCCCCTCAGCCCCCTTTTCTCCAGACTAAACCACCCCAGATCCCGCGCGGATCCTGCACACAAACTCGGCACAGCGTTCGCTCTTCCCCATGCCCCAGCCGCCTCTACTTACAACACTGATGGAAATGAGAGTGTTTTAACCCCGGCTCGTCTCCCGTCGCTCTGACGCTGCATTGCGGAGATAAGAGTTATAACAACTGCAAACATGGCTGGGGAGGATGTTGCTCTGTTTGAAGAAAATCAATGACCCTACGATTCTTTCTTTGTCTTGTTTTACGGAAATTGGAAAAAGCAAAGACAAAACGCACAACTACATCATCTCACACACTCTTTATAAAAAGTTTTACTATAAAATTAATAAAACTACATACTTCAAGATCACAGAAGTATGTAGGTGAAATATATAGAGAAAAGAAATTGTGATGAGTTCTCTCTGATTTGAGGCAGCAATAGGGCACCTAGAGTTTTACAGGTGGAAAGTCGGAGAAGAAATGTTAGAAAATACTCTGGAAAACACGTTATGACCTAGTTTTGCTGGAAAAAATCACTGCAACACTCCAGCTACTCCAGACGGTTTATTTTAGAGGCTAGGTGGCAGAAACCGCTCTTTACACCTTATTCTATCGCAAACCAACTCAAACCCCGCCCTTGGTAAGCTCCAGTTAAGCCAAACCGCCTGAGCAGGACCCTTCGCCCTGCACAGGCTTTGCTCAAACATTCCTGGTCCCCAAGAAACGTTCCTTCACCTGTGGAATACGAACAGCCTCTAAAGGACACCATCTCACACCACGTACAGCAACCCTCCCCCCCCCAGCAGCCAGACAGCACCTCTGAGCCCACAATTCCCCAGAGGAAAGCCGGCCCCTCCGTGCCCGCAGAGCAGCTTTATTTCCAAACGCACCCAGCGGCGAACGTGCAGCCAGGATGGGAGAATTGCCATGGAGATAACATGGATATTTGATATCTTGGCTATAGTCACTCTGATGTACAACTCCAAATACAAAATTCCCTTCCCGTCCTCCCAGGGCTGAAAGGATTGAGAAGAACAAAATACTGGAATGTGGAGGGCTATAGAGAGGTTCTGCTCATTTCCAAAGGGACAGACCCACACTTGCACAAGGAAAAAAAGCCAGAAAAAGAGAACATCTTGCTACTGCATTATGTATTTGAAACAAAAGGAAGATTGTTGTGGGGATTGCGAGACCAGCCAGAAGACAAATATGCAGCGTCTCTGTTTCAGACTGACTGCTTAAAGAAAATTCTGTTGCTACCCACCAGAGAAGAAGAGAAACTTGAGACAAACATATTCTGAAAGGCAGGAGAGAACTGTAAGCAATCAGTTCAACTTTCTCAGAGGCTATGTCGAGAACAACAGTAATTGTAGGAGCCAGGATGAATAGAAGTTTCTATCCCTAGGATACTGGCTGGAGTCCTGACACCATCTTTCAGCTGCAAATTAATTTTTTTTTTTCCATATGTGCAGAAAACCTGATCTTCCTCCTACACATAGAGCAAAGACTAGTTGTGAAGTTTTAAGTATCAGAAAACAGCGGTTAGTGGGCTGCGTGAGCAGGGGCAACGAGCCAGCCACTCCAGAGCTGATTTTACTGCCGCGAGCTTGCAGAAGAGCACGAGAAGCATCCCAGACGCCCCCCACGAGCCAGCAACTCTCATCTCCACCGAAAGGGAAGGACTGTAAGGAGTCACTTCAGGTATCGGAAGGCACCAATAAAAATCCCACAATTCTCAGCAATAAGCCTTTGTTTAAAGCTATTCAAAGATGCAAAACATCACCTCAAAACTTACCATACCCTAAACAGTAATACTAAGCCTCCAAATTTATAAACAGGCAGTTTCAACAAGAAACAAGACCCCCCCCTACACACACCCACTGCTGTCACCGGCTGAGTATTAATCAGCGCTGGGGTAATCAGGGGGGGTGTGTGTCCTTCCCCATTAGGCTGGGGGTATCAGCTGCAACGCTCTTCACCCAGCCCATTTCCCCCAAAAGCCTGCTGGGAGGGACGGGCAGCTGCATTGTATAAAATTAATCTACCTAGGGGAGGATTGAATTAAAATTGCTGGTAGCAGTATCGAGCATTATGCTGGGAAGCCGAGGTCTGCTCCTTCTGTGCCAGAGCCTGATGCTCCCTCCTGGGCACCATGGCAGGTTGAAGAGCTCTGCAGGCACGAGCCCGTCCCTTCTTTTCATACAGGGCACAGCCAAGACGGACACACACGAGCTGGGTACGCTACCTGAGATCCTCTGCTGCTCCTGAGAAAAGTCAATGCCTTCGCCGATGGAACTCATGA